>JACJUY010010763.1:7522-27925 GCA_014220935.1 Platorchestia sp. MABIK
TTGACAAAAATGAAGTTTCCCAAAGTTCATTGACAAAAATGAAGTTTCCCAAAGTTCATTGACAAAACTGAAGTTTCCCAAAGTTCATTGGCAAAAATGAAGTTTCCCAAAGTTCATTGGCAAAAATGAGGTTTCCCGAAGTACATTGGCAAAAATGAGGTTTCCCGAAGTTCATTAGCAAAAATGAGGTTTCCCGAAGTTCATTAGCAAAAATGAGGTTTCCCGAAGTTCATTAGCAAAAATGAGGTTTCCCGAAGTTCATGTGCAAAAATGAAAATGTAGAGGTATTAAGTTCATGTGCAAAGATGAAAATGAAGAGGTATTAAGTTCATGTGCAAAGATGAAAATGAAGAGTTATGAAGTTCATGTGCAAAAATAATAAATCCCCATTTACTTTCCACAACGTCCGTCTGTCTCTTAGGGACTGACTTGATAACGGCGCGCAACAGCTCCATCGATAATTTTGTTCAGTCTTGTTCTAAATAATTTTTAAGGGTTCTATTGGATGAGATCTTATGCACGCATTTCTCTACAATGGACCAGACAAAAGCTTCCATAGGATTCACATCATGACTTGAAAAAGGCAATTTTTCCTTTTTTTTAAAAGTAAGCAATTTTGTCCTTGAGCCAACCTCAAGACCGATTTGAAGCGTGAGCAATGATCTCTGTTTAATGATAAATTAATGGTCTTGCTTGGATCATTGTATCACCGAGGGTTCTTATCACTGGTTCTAGGATGTGTACTTCATAATTTTGGCATTTATTTTCACTTCCTCAAGAACAAAATATGTGGAATTTTTCCATTTGATGACACTCTCTCCAGACCATGACAGGCAGTTTTTGGCAGTGGCAAACATTTTCAATGTTTTCTGGTATTGCTGAAATGTTTTTTTGTAAGAGCGCAGTCAATTTGATGTTTTAAAGCCTGGTCAAGGAAGTACATTTTTTTTGCCTGGAAACATAAATGAACATGAGAGTCAAGAACTTGGACCAAATACCAGTGTTGTTAAACACGACTTCTTGTGCCTTTTTTCCTCTGATGCATATATGAATACACAGACTTTTCTTTATTTCTTTTTACGAAAGCCTCAAGTCTCTTTTCACACCTCTACAGAACGAATCTTATTATATTTTAATTAAGCGCTTAATTTTCCTCATGATGGATCTCAAGATTTGTCAATCGTTTTTACAATCTTTTTGATTTCCTGTGTTGTCCCGGTTATTGGATAGCCATTACTTTCACGATTTTAGAGTTTTGAAAGTTTTGGAGATGTCACTTGTGACTCATTCTGCCAGATTAAATTTCACGGTTGGGCTCTTTTAACTTTCTATTTTAGTAACACTAATATTATACAAGATAGCAAATTTTTTACTTGCTAGAAGTGACAGCTCATATCAATTAAAACAGATTCTAAAGATATAAAGTTTGTAAATTATAATGAGTAAAATCATGTATTAATCGCAAACTTTTGTTGTATTTTTGTGTCGTTTTGTGTAAGAGTGTAATCAAACATTGTAAAATAATTTGGCTGAGTGGTCACCTTTCAGAAATTGAACGAAAATTTCGTTAGGAAATGAAAGGAATCATTGCTGTAAGTTGCAAAGAAGTGAATCTGAAACATAATACTAAAGTTTTTTTAAATTTCTACTTTATTTTAATAATTCAATACCCTGCTGAAGTGGTAGTTTCTGGCTTTGTGTCAAGGTGACAGGCTTCCTGGACAACTTGCCGAAAGACCTGCGAGCTGCATCACAGGCAGCTGCTGCCGCCACGTCTGCCTCCTCTGAGGAGGAAGAGGAGAAGCCGTCCACCAGCACCAGAGGGCCAAGTGCGGCTAAAAGGGGCAGTGCTGCTCCAGGTAAGTGCCGTGCCTTATAAGGAGTGGAAATGTACCAGCGGAGGTGTCTTGAAGAATTTTAGCCTCTTTCATGGGCAATAGAATGGGCAATATGTGTAGGTTAGTTAGAATTGTCTATCTCGTGTCTATTTGGTTTCCCCAGAGGAATACTCTCAAGTGACCTCTGCTGTAGATAGTTGTTAGGGTTACTATCTTTCAAATCCATTTTGCTGCCTTCAGGTTTCATGCTCTGTCGGTATCTCATTAATTTCTTTTCTTCCTGTCTAAGTTTCTGTTTCTATGTGCAGGGCATCCTGTGTGGGAACACATCTTGTTCATAATTTCCTATTATTGCAGTCCATACTGTATGGTCCTTCCTCTTCACTCTCAAGAGATTACCTTTGTTGTGGCCTAAACGTACTAGTATAATGCAACAATCATCTGGCTCATATTCTCTGCTTATCAAACATTCTTAAGAAACGGTACCACGTTCTCCCGGGGTATGTTAGGTTTCGATTGTTGAATTGTTAAATATGGTTATTCATTTTGTTTATGTAAGTGTGAGATACAGGGACTGAAGTAAAACGTCATATTATCGCATTGTTTTCTAGAATTTTCATAAAACTACATAACACACTTCTTATATTCGCGCATTTGTCTTTTTTTGCGTTGAAATTTGTCGAAGATGGTGATAGTTTTAGTGCAAGAAAACCTCTAGATTAATCTGCATTAAAAAACGAATGGTTTTAGTAACGGATAGCAAATTTTTTTACTCGTACTATACGTCTATGTGCGTGTATCAGGAGGTAAGGGGACCAGCAAGAAGGAGGAAGGAGGCAAGTTCGTAGAACTGCCAGACGCTAAAGAGGGAGAGGTGGTGGTCAGGTTCCCTCCCGAGGCGAGTGGCTACCTGCACATCGGTCACGCCAAAGCTGCGCTCCTAAACCAACATTACCAGCAACATTTCAAGGTACATGCTTTGTTTTCAGTCTTTCTCGAAACGTTGCTCCTTAGCTATGAAATGGTGTAAGTCACGCTCCTCATTTGGTGCTCGTTTCTCATAATTTGTTGCTTAGAATTATTTACGTTTTCTCCATTTGTGAAACTTGAGTGAACTTCTGCATCACAAAATGAAATTATTTGTTTGAATGCTGAATTGACACCCAGGGGGACTATGTGAGGGCCCGAGCTAAAGGTTAGGTAGGCTTTCTTTTTGTTGCAGTAGAATAGGATTTTGCTTTATTACGGACCACCCTTTTTTCGGTTCACTGCTGTCCTGTTTTTCAACACCTACTACTTCCTTCTTAAACTTTGATCTTGTTTCATAATCTTCTTTCCCAACTTACTGTTTCTATGCCCTTTCTGCGTAGATTCCGCGTTTCCTTAACTCCATACTAAATGGTGCCTTCCTCCTTCCTCTCTTTGGATCGCATTTGTTGCTGCGGGTAGGGAGGCTAAAACTAACGACTAAACTAAACTGCTGAATTGACACAGAGCTGGCATTTGTCTCATCACGTGTATAGAGAAATTGAAGCATTGCGCTGTCACTGAAACATTTCTCTAAAAGTATTTCTGGTGTAATTCAGTAAAAAGAAACTGTTTCTTGCTATAAAAAAACATTCAAGAATCCTCAACCTTAAAAACGAACTATTTATTGGGGACATTACTGCATCACGCAGTTGAATAAACCCAGGCTTTCATGAGACTAATGTATTCAGTGCTCTGAAATACTCTTGGCAATAAACGTAGCTGAAATTCAAACTATAAAAAAAAATTAAAGTAGGAAATTGTGGAATATGTAGAATGATACATAAAGCTGAGGTGATTTAGTGACAGAAAAATCAGGGTATTGTGTGAGTATTATTATTGTATGTAATGTCAAGTTGTTGCTGGCAATTTATCTCGCCTTTTCTTATTTCGAAGAGTTGGGGATCACCATGCTCGTGGGATTCGATCGATTGCTCTTTGTTGCCAAAGCTTTAGTTAGGGAAGTTGTTTTAGAGATCAGTGACTGCTCAAAGTGTGCACATTCAATAGCCTGAAATAATGAAGGAACTGATATCAAACTGATATTTTTTCCAGCAATTGCAGTACTCAAGAAAATATTGAATGTAAGTTAAAAAAGATATTTTACATGACCAAGAACGGTGGAAAATTTTGTTGCATGTTATTCTGTAAATGAGATAAAAGAGAAAATGAATGAATCAATGAAAGAGACGGGCATGAGGAGTTCTTTTAGAATGTTTAATAATTTATTTTCCAACTTTTTGACTGCGCGAAATTGAAATAGGTCAATGACCTAGACAGAGCCAATGTGATGTACCAGTTCAAATTTGACTGAAGAGAATGTTTCTCGATAAATAATACATTGGCATGATTTTGAAACAAAGATTAACTGCTTCCAAAAATCAAGGGTCCATTTTTAATTATTTTCGTGTTGACCATAGTTACAGGCCCTCGATAAGCCCTCCCTATATTCAAACGCCAAAATTTAATGTAATGTAAAGAAAGAGCATATTCGAAAAACAGGATTACATATCCATAAACATGAGCCTGCCTTCAACGGAAATCCTAATGATTTAATTTTTGCTCTAAATTATTCTATAGGACTGGAGCTTAAAAGTTTGAAACATTCGCTCGATCGTCCATTTTTTTTAATGGATTGGAGAAATTTCTGTGGATTTTGAAATTGAGGATGATGTTTGTTAAACTGAAACGTTTTTTATATACTGATAATGATTAAGAATTTTATTCGTTGAATGTTTCAGGAAGGACGAGTAATTTCCTTTGTATTTTAACACCTAAAGAACTTTAGCAAAGTCCAATAATGTGAGGGATGAAGTTCGCAAGTGAAGTTGTGGGTATGGTTGTGCCAAACGTTTTGTGTGGTCCAAAAATTTTTATACTGGTCAGTTCTTCTAGAAAATGACCTGTCTAAAATCATCGCAGTTGTGTAAGCATTGCTAGATTAAGTTTATTTTGATGGTCATGGAATATCTGCGAAAAATTGTACATTAATATTCAGGCTAAAAGCTACATTTATATTTTTTCTATAGTTCTGAATGCTGTACGCGTGCTTCACTCTCTCGATAAAAAATTCTTTGCTGCTCAGACAAGCTCATTTTGTTTTGCTTTAATCAATATAGAAGGTTATACTGTACCAAGGCAAGGTGCAAGAACTGCGTTTAATTGAACTTCTGTCGTATTTTTGTTTTCAGGGCCAACTGGTTATGAGGTTTGACGACACAAATCCTGCCAAAGAAGACGCCCATTTCGAGCAGGTGATCTTGGATGACTTGAAGTTGCTTCAGGTGAAACCTGATCGATTTACTCACACTTCAGATTACTTTGACCTCATGCAAGAGATGTGCGAAAAGCTCATCAGAAATGGTGATGCCTTTGTGGACGACACTGACGCCGAAACTATGAAAGCTGAAAGAGAAGAAAGAAAAGAGAGTCGAAATCGCAACAATTCTGTGGAGAAAAACTTATCCATGTGGGAAGAGATGAAAAAAGGAACTGCTGGTGGCCAGCGGTGTGCTGTGAGGGCTAAGATTGATATGGGATCCAATAATGGGTGTATGAGAGATCCAACGATTTACCGTTGCAAACCAGAGACCCACGTGCGCACAGGGAACAAGTATAAGGTCTATCCTACGTACGATTTTGCTTGCCCCATCGTCGACAGCATTGAAGGTGTGACTCACGCTCTCAGGACGACTGAGTATCACGACCGTGACGATCAGTTCTTCTGGTTCCTGGAAAAGATGTCATTGCGAAAACTCCATATTTATGAGTATTCTCGCCTGAACATGAACAATACAGTACTGTCAAAACGCAAGCTGACATGGTTTGTTGACCAGGGCCTCGTGGATGGATGGGATGATCCTCGGTTCCCGACTGTGAAAGGCATCATTCGACGGGGAATGACCGTAGAAGGCCTCAAAGACTTCATCATTGCTCAGGGCTCCTCTAGATCTGTTGTGAACATGGAGTGGGACAAAATCTGGGCGTTCAACAAGAAAGTCATCGATGCCACAGCACCGCGCTATGTTGCACTGGAAAAGAATGCTTTAGTGCCCGTAAATGTTGGAGCAAAGCTTGAGGCTACTACAGCCCAGAAGCACCCCAAGGACCCTTCAATAGGGACCAAAACCGTGTGGGTTGGTCCCAAGCTGCTGATCGAGCAAGTTGATGCTGAAGAGTTGAAGGAAGGGGAAAATGCCACTTTCATCAACTGGGGTAATTTGAAAATCGTAAAACTGACTCGTTCGAATGGTAAAGTTGTGTCGGTTGATGCTGAACCAAATCTTGGTAATACTGATTTCAAGAAAACTTTAAAACTCACTTGGCTCGTTGATGCTGCTTGTGCACCTTTGACTCCTGTGGTGGCAGTGTACTTTGACCATTTGATCACCAAGAGCGTGCTTGGCAAAGATGAGGATTTCAAGAATTTCGTTGGTCGCGACACTAGACGCGAAGTGGCAATGCTCGGTGATGATGAGCTTAAAACTTTGAAAGCTGGCGACATCATTCAGATTCAGAGGAAAGGCTTTTTCCGTGTCGATGAGCAGTACGTCGAACCAAGTGTCAGCGGCTGCAAATCTTCTCCCATTGTGTTGTTCTCAGTGCCAGATGGTCATAGTAAAGACTCGGGTGCTGCTACGTCTACAGCAAAGAAAGGGCAAACACTGTCGGCAAAGGAAGTTGCTCAAAGTTCCAAGGGGAAGAGTGCAGAGAGAAGCCCTCAAGAAGAATTGAAGTCCATTGTGGCATCCGATGGAAATGCTATTGTAGAGATCCATTTGAAGATCAAGGAACAAGGAGACAAGATACGGCAACTGAAAGCTGAAAAGGCCGACAAGAACGTTGTCATGTCGGAAGTAGCAGTCTTGAAGGAACTGAAAACGAATTTCAGCGCCAAGGCTGGAGTGGATTGGACTCCTGATATAAACATGGAACAATTTAAAGCTCCTGCTTCTGGTGGTGGCCCGAATGTTATGGAGCTGCGTCAAAAAGTGGTGAATCAGGGTAACAACGTCAGGAATTTGAAAGCCAATAAAGCCGACAAAGAGACTGTGACAGCTGCCGTTAAGGATCTACTTGCTTTGAAAGCTGATTTCAAAACAGCGACGGGTGTAGAGTGGAAACCTGACATTGATGTAAACCGACTTGTAGGCAGTGGTGCTGCTACTGCTACTGCTACCACTGCCACTGCTGATGCTGCTTCCGCCACTACTTCAACAGTTACTGATAACGATGCTCTCGCTCTCCACAATAAGATTGTGGATCAAGGGAACGTGGTAAGAAATTTGAAATCCCATAAAGCTGCAAAGGATGAAGTGACGGCCGCTGTGAATGTGCTACTTGAGCTCAAAAAGCAGTTCAAAGCTGTTTCTGAACTTGACTGGGTGCCTTCCATCGATGTGAGCAAGTTTAGCTCCGTTCCTGCGGCTTCTGCTCCTGCAGCGACTTCCACTTCTGCCTCTGCGTCTGTGGCAGCAAGTAGCGATGCACTTGCTGTGCACCAGAAGATCGTTGAACAGGGAAACGCAGTCAGGAATATGAAGGCAAGTAAAGCCGAAAAGTCCGTCATCAAAGACGCCGTCGACGTTTTGCTGCAGCTGAAAAACGAGTTCAAAATGTGCACAAATGTAGATTGGAAACCGGACATCGATGTTAGCCAGTTCAGTGCATCTGCTGCTTCGGGTTTTGGATCTGTTACTTCAGCTGCTGATGGCAATCAGTTTGAGGAACTTAATGCTAAAATTAAAACTCAAGGAGACAAAGTACGTCAGTTGAAATCGGGTGGCGCCGATAAGAGCGTTATCAAAGGTGAAGTGGACGTCTTGCTGCAGTATAAGCAGGAATTCAAAAACGCTTTAGGTGTTGACTGGAAACCTGACATGAAGAATCCTTCGGGTGGTGCAACTGCTTCAGTAACATTGAAAGTGCAAGCGCCGCCCAAGCAGGCTCAGCCCAAGGAAAGTAAGAAACAGCCTAAGAAGGAAGAGGCAAAGTCAGGTGACGGCAAGAAGCAGACCAGGCTCGGTTTAGAGGTTACCAAAGAAGAAAATTTCTCTGAATGGTATTCTCAAGTCATCACCAAGTCTGAAATGATCGAATATTATAATGTGTCGGGCTGTTACATATTACGACCATGGTCTTATGCTATTTGGGACTTCATCAAAGATTTCTTTGATGGCGAAATTAAAAAGCTTGGCGTTGAAAATTCTTATTTCCCCATCTTTGTAGCTCGGGAAGCATTGGAAAAAGAGAAAGCGCACATCGCAGATTTTTCTCCTGAAGTGGCTTGGGTAACGAAGTCTGGATCAAGCGAGATGGCTGAACCTGTAGCTATTCGCCCGACCTCTGAGACAGTTATGTATCCTTCGTTCGCTAAGTGGATCCAGTCTCACCGCGATCTGCCGCTGCGACTCAATCAGTGGAACAACGTAGTTCGTTGGGAGTTCAAGCAGCCCACTCCCTTCTTGCGGACTCGCGAATTCTTGTGGCAGGAAGGTCACACCGCCTTTGCTACGCAGGCTGAAGCGACGGAAGAAGTGTATCAGATTCTTGACTTGTATGCTAAGGTGTACGAAGAACTTCTCGCGATTCCCGTTGTTAAGGGGAAGAAGACCGAAAAGGAAAAATTTGCCGGAGGGGATTTCACCACCACAACTGAGGCTTACATTGCCGGAAGTGGGCGAGGAATCCAGGGCGCAACATCCCATCATCTTGGGCAGAATTTCTCAAAAATGGTGGACATAGTGTTCGAAGATCCTATTTCTCAGGAAAAACAATACGTATACCAGAACAGCTGGGGCATCACTACGCGAACCATCGGTGTGATGGTGATGGTTCACGGAGACGACAAAGGTTTAGTTTTACCTCCTCGAGTTGCTTGTGTCCAGGCCATAATTATGCCTGTCGGGATTACGGTTAAAGTATCAGAAGAAGAAAAGAAGAATCTGCATGACGCTTGCCAAGTTCTGGCGAATGAACTTAACGATGGAGGTGTAAGAACTCGAGTTGACTTCCGAGACAACGTCACTCCTGCTTGGAAGTTCAATCATTGGGAGTTGAAGGGCGTGCCTCTGCGACTGGAAGTGGGTCCTCGAGAGGTTGCTAGTGGTCAAGTGTTCGTTGTAAGGCGCGATACTGGTGAGAAACAAGCTCTGGAACGCTCCTGCATAGTATCCGGCATATCAGCCCTGCTGTCCACAGTCCAACAAGACATGCTTGACAGTGCACGTGAAGTTCTTGATTCTCACATGACTCTTGTGTCCGCCTGGTCGAACTTCTGCTCAACTCTGGATAAAGGCCACCTAATTTTGTCTCCCTTCTGCGGCGTGGAAGACTGCGAGGACCGCATCAAGAAAGAGTCAGCCAGAGACCAAGACTGCGAGGCGGGAGCGCCTTCAATGGGAGCCAAGTCCTTGTGTATTCCCTTCCAGCAGCCGCAACCTCTGCCAGCGGGGGCGCTGTGCATCCATCCGCAGTGTGGGCAACCTGCCCAGTATTACTGTCTTTTTGGCCGTAGTTACTGAGTGTTCCCACTCAACCGCTGACCGCTTTTTGCTGATTTGCATCAACTTGGTATTTTAACTTTCAGACTTATTACAGCTGCGGTAATTCAATTGGTATCGAACAGCATTTCAAAGTTAAACATCGTATGTCAAGAGTTGAAATTAACGTTTTTTTTTTATTTAGCGACTTCAAGAGAATTTTGCACTTGAAGCGGGTGTTAATTACTTTCATTTTGTGTAACCATTTGTTGTAGACGCGATTCAACATTTTCGAAGTTTAGTTTGATTTTTTTTGCGCTTGAGCAATTTTACTTTTTTTTCGCTTGGGCAGGACGGGTTGAACTAATGTACTCTAATTCATTTTTATTAAGATTGTGATCAGAGGGAACTTTCAAGACGTATTAAATTAATGTAACATTTTTATTCTAACTTCGATAGTGCTAATCGTTCATGTGTCGTGCTCAACTATGCACTAATTTATCTGAATGAGGATCGAGGTATCTTTTTGAATATATTTTAGAAATGGAATTATCGCTTACGGCAGTTTCTGTTGTATGCATCGTAGACGGGATGAATGAAATGGTTAAACGTAATGGAATTATTTTCTTAACATAATTTCCTTATCATTGAGCACAGTTGGGAGTCGATAACATTAGAAAAGTACAAAATAAAGTTTCATCATTCTTACCTTAATTTTTTAATGTTTCGGTCATTTGATATCGTTCTCAGATTCGAGTAGAGAATTGACCGTATTGTTTCGAACTTCGAGATCCTGTGAGTATGACTTTATTGCATGGTCCGCTACAGCGCTCGCAATGCTGAAGAGAAATCAAATAAGATGACCTGATTGATGTTACATGATGAGAGTAAAATTGATCTTCAAGAGAAGCTTCAAATAAGCTTTTGTCTTATTTGAAAAGCACTGTCATTCGAAAATCTCGCATATAGTAGATCGAATGTTTTTTTTTTAACAAGTGTTGATGTACTTGATCAACATTTAGTTAAGCATGATCATGGATCACAGTACTTGAACGTTAGTAAAACTGCGCGTGCAATTGCTCAAGTGCATCGGTCAGAAAAATATCAACATAAACGTGAGAATATTTCGAAACGCATTTTTAGTTTCTTGTCTCAATATGTTTGTAAATGAACACCGCACAAATTTTTACAATTAAGTTGGCCAAATTTTCCGTTTTTTTTTAGAAAAGTTGAAAGCATTAACAATGTTAGGGTTTGTTCGGCAACCTATGAAAAATCGGGCGTATTAGGGTGGATCAATGAGAAAATCGGTATCGACCCTGGACAAAAGATACTGTGCAAATGAAAGCTACAGCAACATTGCCAAAAACTGATCACTCGGGCAGCACTCTCATCTACCCTCACGAGTGGTTATGACTTCAAGTTACTGTAAGTTAAGCTCTGAAATGATCATGCATCCCACAATTACCATTGAGTAATGGGTAACTATCTCCCTCCATAAAAAAAAGTTGTTAGACATATTATACATGGAGTACGTAAATTCTAAAACCAAAACGAGCCATGGATAAAGTCTTGAATATCAGAAAAAAATTTGCTTTAGCTCCTAATTTAACTCTAACTTGAACAAGAGAAATAGAAGCGAGGAAAAAGTAAAGAATTGATAATACTAGGATGTGGAACAGCTATTTGAAGCGGAGGAAAAAGAAAAGTTTTAACCCTAAGAGCAGCTTCCAACACCGTGCGCACAAAAATCAATACAATACAAATAGGTCAAACGTGCCACTGAAAATTAGAGAAACATTTACAGTTAATAAAAATTTGACATTTAGGCCAGACTCAAGAGAGCTTGGAAAGAGGAATTCAAGTGATCGTGAATTACGAAGCTCTGAGATAACGGCACTGAAATACAATAGAATAACTTGGTTGCATCTCTTCGTATGGAGGCGGAACTATCCCAAGATAAAATTTGAGTTTTGTCACAACTGGCAATTCAAATCACAGCTCCGCCAATACCTGAATAGTTCTGAACATCGAGTTTTCAGAATCGTTTATCTAATTAATTTTACTAATTTAGCTTCAATGAAGTCCTAGTTCATAGACAAATTATTTTTCAACTCCTACCCACGCCTCTGAGCGTGCGAGCTCAGTACGAGGTGCGGGTGACGCCTGTTGTCTTCGTTGATCCACTCAGCGTCGGGTTCCTCCGCACGTCCGCGATTCCGCCCCAGCGCCACCGACTCCACTTCGCTGAGTTCCAACGGTCCTGGTGCTCCCGCCTGGCTGATCCAAACCTGGTCTGTGTAAGTGACGTGTTGGGTGGCGGGCTCTTGAGGCTCGTCATAGTAATAGTAGTCATACTCAGGGTCCGTGGTATATTCTTCATAGTTATAATCTATGCTCAATTCGTCTGTAATGTATGCGTCCCATTCGCCTGCTTCCTCTTCATTCGTATTTCGTTTTTCTTCGTCTTCTGAACGAGCAGGTGGCGTGCTCGTGCCTTCGCTGCCAGTCCCATCCACAGCATCCCAAACGTTAACAGCGTGTGAAGTATCGTTCACAGTCTTTGGTAATTCGTTTCCTTTATTGAGAATAGATGAAGCATTCAAATCGCGGATCGTAATATGAGAAGAAATATGAGGTGCACTAGACGCTCCATTTTCTTTATTTTCACCATACGAAGTTTCAGATATTGCGTAAGTTTTATTTTCAGGGTACGAATTACTCACCATTGAAGAACTTTCTTTAGTATGGGGAACTTCGGCTGTTGGATTAGCATTGTCGGAAAAGAGGGTCTCAGCCGAGTGAATTGTAGTTGGAGCCACAAAATCAACAGGGTCCGAATCGTTCATAACATACTCATGCTCTTCTGATGAGAAAAAAACGTCCGTTGTGGTATTTTCAAATAACATATCATGAATGACGCCTAGGCCGTCCCTAGTGGACGAAAGATGTACGCTTTGCGTTGAATTGCCTGCATGTTGACTTGCACAAGCAGTGAAGAACGTCTCTTCAGTTCCTCTGATCGTCGTTAAATCGCATGATTTGTTCAATTTAATCTCAGCCGTTTTAGTAACCAGGGTATCATTCGGCTCCTGTTTTCCTAATTCTGTTTGCGTGATAATCCTTTTCAGATCAGACTCCTTCACTGATGTGGCTGCTTCGAAAGTAGAGTTAGAATTACTAGAGGTCAAATTGTTGGATCTAACGTTAGTCGATACTTTATTGACGTGAATGATACTAGCATTCAGTAGAGTAAGTGTCGATTCGTTGACAGTATTATTACGAAAGTCATTGACACTGGAAAGATTAACGGGTTTAGATACGGGGCTTGATGTACTACTGAATCGGTGGTGACTGTCTGGTACACCAGTAGAGGAATTGACAGAAACATTGAAGCTAGATTTGGAACCAAACCGCTGGTAGTAAGAGGTATTGTTTACAGGGAGTGACTCGAGAGTTGCAGTCTCAAAAACAGAGCCTGTGGACGAAGTATCAACGGCTCTCGGAATGGTATTGAGATTTATGGATGAATTAGCTGCTGTCAGATGGACATTTCTTGGAGTGTCAAATCGGCGGTTTTCAAAAAAATTTGTTGACGGGAGATAATCGGTTCTTTGTACCTTGATGTTATGATTCACAAGGAAACCAGTAGACGGATTGTCATCAAGTGCTAGAGTGACACGTTCTCCAGAAGGTGTGCGATCCTCTGAAGGAGCGCGCGGCCGAACAGGCGGGTGTTCAAGAGACGGTCCACCTTCCTGCGTTGCGTGGAACGTCGTCCCACACGAAAGTTTTCTGACAGCCGAGAAATGGAAGCGCAGCAATGCGCATCCCAGAACTAGCCGACACCTTCCTGTGAGGTCAATCATCTGATTAGAGTACATCTTTAAATTTCTCTCTATTTTACGAACTCCAGATCAGTGGGTCGTAATTTTGGTGGGCAATGTTCTGTGATTTCAATATTACGAATACATTAACATTAATAGTGAACCGCGTCTTTATTAATGATAAACTATCAATAGAAAAATTTCAAGAGGTAGGTCATCTCCAGGCAATACATTACATAGTGGTTTCGTTTCAATTTCTCAAACTATCTACATGAAATATTATTAAAGAAAAAGAAGAAGGGAAGCACTATTTAGTGTGGAATTAAAGGAACTAGGATCTATGCTCAAGTGTGTTCCAACGCAGGACGTATAGAAACAGCAAAAGCGAGCTTATGACGAGACAAGGTTGAAGAAAAAGTAGCAGGTACTGAAAAAAAGCCGTAACAAGCGAATTCAACTTCAACCAAAGAAAGGCTGACCTAACTTTCAGCTCGAGACCTCTCGTCTTCACACGATAGCACAAATTCTCATTGATACAAAATTTGGAGACGCATGAGGAGTACAAGTGTGTCAAGCGTTGACTGACGAGCACGTACAGAGCAGTAGCATCTGATAAATTGTTTGTCTTTTAATTTGTTCAGCAAGGCGATTACCGAACATTGAACATCGAATAAAAGAATGCGTTCTTGAGGAACGTTCTCATGTACGCTGAGGATTAAATTTAATATGGATGAAACGGTATTCAAACTTGAAATTTCCAAAAAAATGATCGTTTACCTGCAGAAGAGTTACTAATCAAATTTGTTAGAATTCATTTATTGAAAGAACCGGAAGAAATACTTAAAAAAAAAATACTGAACCAAAGCGCATGAAAGTGTCATAAGTTTGAAAATTGTCATAACAAGTTTGATAGCAGATTTGAAAGAGACACAAGTCGACGCTGAAAACCTAAGAAACCTGAAATTGTGGTATGACCATAATGGTCTCAAACTCACGTAAGTAAACGCAATGCATTATTTTTGGACCACAGAATGCGATCAGAAACTTACGGTAACATTTGGAGACGAGAAAATTAAACCAGTAGATAAGGTAAAAAATCTTGGTGTTTGGTTCGACAAAAATATGACTTTCAAACCATTCGTAGAAACAATATGCAACAAAATTAGCGGAACATTAATGTTCTTTCATCGCATTAAGAACACACTTGACAAAAAGTCTAAGTTATTGGTAATTCAGTCTTTAGTTTTATCACGTCTGGACTACTGCAGTCTAGTCTGAGGAGATATATGTACCTCAGTATCTTCAAAAAGAATACCAAAAATGTGTGAATTTCGCAGCCAAAGTGGTATGCAAAGGTAATTTCAAGAAACGCGATCATGCCACCCCTCTTTTAAAAAAACTAGGCTGGGCTCCAATACCAGACAGATTCATGATCCAAAAAGCTTGACAAGTGTTCTCATCTCTGAACCTCCCTCAGAGTAATGAAGACGTAGTAAAATTTTTTCCATCCAATATTCCAAACAAAAACAAATCGGAGGAATGATGTCTCTGTTTGTTACAGTTCATCTGACGCAGGGCAAAAAGCTCTCTCTGTTTCTGGAGCTTTTTTGTGGGATAAGCTTCCCCAGCACGTAGAAACTCCAGAACTGTAAAAGAATTTAGAGGAAATGTGTCACGTCATTTCGCATCTCTCTGTCATGGGAAAAACGGACTGCAACACTTCGGTGTGAATTTTACACTAAAACGATTGCCTAAAATATACTCATTGCTACTTTTGGGTCAGTATTTCAAACTCTGCGAAGTTGTAAAGCCTACACTTATTTTAGCTGACTTTGTCCACTTCCTACTATCCACACCGCGAATACCTCCCACTAAGCCTGTGTAGGGCAGTTGATCATGAAACCAAATTAGGGTCATATGTAATCTATATGAAGATTTTTTTAGCTATGTGTTACTCACAACTAGTCCTAAGAAATATAAATCTCTCACCGTGCCTCTATTTTATCGCATGTACCCAAATGTTGTCAAATATAATACAGAGAGGATGAGAAACCTAAGATGTTTAATGTTGTTGCTCTCAAACTGCAACTCGATTTTCCGGAAAGTTCTGTTAGAAAATTAGGAATTATCTCTTTTTTACGTTCGCCAAGTCCTTCTAATATTTATCTTAATCATTTCTGTCGACTACACAAATTATTTCTGTGGGCATTTTAGGAAAAATATCTGCAGTTTCAATCTGTTAAGCATTTAATAATGTTTGTAATAATGGTGCTCACTCGATGATAGATGTTTTAAGTGCGTCGAGTTTAATGAAGGCCATTAGCAACACGTTCTATAATAAGACTAGTTTGTTAAATAAAAGTTGAGCATTAATTTATGGTCTGTTTTTAATATCCTACAAAACCTCTGATGAAAAGTTTCTTAGAAATTATAAAAATGATGTTTTTATTAATTTAATGAAATAACTACGAAAGTTTATCATTGATGGCTTGGTGTTAACTTCCTAATGAACATTCAAGTTGCAGATATTTTTCGTAACTGTAAAATGCTTGCAGGTTTTAATGTAAAAATAACAAAAACCTGCTTTAGTGTGGTCGGAACTACCAAGACCACCGCGAACATTGGCTCGCAGTATAACTATAAGTTTTAAAGTTTTTTTTAAGTCCTTATTACTCGAAAACTAAGAAGTTTCGGTTTCGGGCAGCTCATCATTTCTGAAAATCGATTTATTTTGAGTTTTTTACCTATGGTTGAAATTTGTCCGCACAAAAAACACTACATTTATATGTGTGTATGAGTATGTATTTGTATACGCACGCATACATGTATATCTATGTGTGTATATGTATATCTACATGCACATATACATGTATATGTTTCTATTTTTTTTTTTCGCGTAAAAATAACACCTTAAGGTCCATTATTTTTCACTTAATGCTCTGGGACCAGTTAACACAGGACCACATTTCAGAAATAGATATATTTATTACACTTGCTTAATGATTCAAAAATACATTTATCACTACCCAGAGGGCGTTTCTGTGAATACAAAAAATTGAAAATTTATTCGGACAAATGAAATAAAGCGCAATTTGAGCATATGACTCGTGAAAAAATTATTTTTTGTCCGTGTGTTAAACAAGCAATGAATTTCATTTTGCGTGTATGTTTATTTATGCGTTTCTAGATGTGCGTGTTCGTGTTGGACTATGTTTTTTATAAATTACTTTGTGACTAAACTTTTATCACTACTTGATAATCATTTACGACGGTGTTTTAATCGGCTTCGGTAAAGCGTTTTTGTCTTTTCTTACTTAGTTTCAATTAATAATTAAAGAATTCAGAAGAATTCTGTAGCAGTATTTAAATTATTTTTAAGTTGTCTGCCATCTATTAAATGTAAAAAATATCTAAGAGATGATGTTTTAATTTAGTTAGCTGCTGACATGGTTAATCTATTAGCACACCTTGTATGGTTTGTCTATTAGTACGCCTCGTATAGTTTGCTCATTAGTGCGCCTCGTATGGTGGTGCATTTGTCTATCAATTAAGGACGTTTTACGTTAAGAAATTTTTAAAATCAAATATGTTGTAATGCATCTCATGTATTGAATTTTTTTAAAATAAACAGTTTTTCTTTCTTTCTTATAAAATATAATGAGCTCGTAAGTGTACGGAACGAAGTGTGCGTACAAATACTTATAAATAAAAAATTAATATTGTATGATGGAGACAGGGAAGTTGGTAAAAACATGCAGACTCCAGCAGTCCGCAATAGCATAAAATATTGTGCTACGATAAAACTTTCAAAATTTGAGCAGTACTCTGTTTAAGCCGCTGTTATGCACTTTAATTTCACCCACATAAAGAAAGAAAAGAATGAAAAACCGTTTATTTCCAAAAAAGTTGACACATAAGAGACATGACAACATATTGGCTTTTACAAATTTCTTAATATAAGACGTCTTTAGACAAACGTACCATACGAGGAGTACTAATGGATAAACTATACGTGGTCTAATAATAAACAAACCATACGAGGTGTTCTAATATACAAACTATCCTGGGTGCACAAGATTAGATTATTAGATTATTAGTTAGTTTAAGCCTCCCTATCCGCAACAAATGCGATCGAAAGAGAGGAAGAAGAAAGGTACCATTTAGTATGGAGTCAAGGGAACGCGGAATCTATGCAGAAAGGGCATTGAAACAGTAAGTTGAGAAAGAAGTTCATGAAACAAGATGAAAGTTGAATAAAAAAGTAGTAGGTGCTGAAAAACAGGACAGCAGTGAACCGAACAAAAGATGGTCCTTAACATAACAAAAACATTTCATTTCAACAAAAAGAAGGCCTACCTAACTCTGAGCTTCCTAGGTGTACAAATAGACAAAACAAACATCGGCATCTACGGATGCTTTATTTCCATTTGAAGCATGATACATATCACCTTTTACATTGGTTTTTCAAATGCCCTTATAACTAACACCAGGACGACATGACGCTTTCCCCCGGTCAAAGACCGGTACCCATTTCAGACTCCTGGGTAGAGTGGGGTATTGTGCTTAGAATTTTTTCTCCTATACCCAACAGAGAAAATCGCCACCAGCGCCGAGACTCGAACCCGGGCAGAACAAACCAAACGAGGCGTACTAATAGACAAACCATATGTGGCGTGCAAATAGATTAACCCTTTCAAGGGCTAGTTAAATCAAAAATATAGTTTCTGGGATATTTTGTGTCCCAAGAGATGGCTAACAACTTATAAATAATTTAAATACTACTAGAGAATTTTTCGGAATTGCTAAATAATTAGTTGAATCGGAGTAAGAAAAGACAAAAAACACTATACTGAAGCAGATTGAAATACCGTTGTAAATGACTATCAAGTATTGAGAAAAGGTTAGTCACAAAGTAATTTATAAAAAACATCACGCAACACATCACGCACATCTAGAAACGCGTAAATAAACTTAAACGCAAAATGAAATTCATGGCTTGTTTAGCATACGAACTGAGAGATAGTTTTAACACGAGCGCTGTATTTCATTTGTCTTGTCATATTTTGCATTTTTCTATTCACAGATGCGCCCTTTGGGGTAGTGATAGATCTATTTTTAAATCATTAAGCAAGTGCAATAAATTTGTTTATTTCTGAAATATGGTTCAGTGTTAACTGGTCACAGAGCTTTAGGGAAAATGTGATGTGTCTTGAGGTTTTGTTTTTACGCAAAAAATAGAAATAGAAACAAATACATGTATATGTGTATATTTCATATATCTATATATTTACATATATATATATATATATATGAAACATGCATATGTGCACGCACACATAAACATACATGTATGCGTGCGCACACACACACGCATCCACTTACACACACACATATTCAAAGGAAAATCTATTTTGCGAAGCAAATTCACAATGAAAGAAATAGAGAAGAAGTACTTTAAAAACATTTACTCTGAACGTTTCGAGGCTAGGCTCATTCTCAACAAAAAATTCTACAACTAAAATGATAAACAAGTCAGTACACCCAAAATTACAGAAGCGCAGAATATAAGCACGAAAAAACAAACAAATAAACAAACAAACAAAAAGTATAAAAATAGCAATTTATCGGTTGACTATTTTCAGAGGGTATGCACTCTGCATTTCGTTGAGAGATGGTTTGAGTTTATGAATGANGGGAGACCCATACCCAATCCCTCAATCTGTTTATATATACAACCATTGAAAATGAAGAAGGAATTTCACACACATAATTCTAAAAGAGACCTAAAATATTTTTTTGTAAAACCTATAACTGAAGAGGACGGAAAAGAAAACAGAATTTATGCAAACATCAATGGTTTCATCAAGAGGTACATTGGTAAAAAGATTCTCAACGTCAAGGGAAGCCTTAAAATACTTACCAGCATCAGGTTGACTAGATATGGTTTGTACAAAGTCATGAGAATTTTGCACAGTGAAATCATTAACAGTTAAATGGCTAAGTAACGGAACCAAAAATTTGGAAACATTATAAGTAGCACAATTGTAAGCGGCGAAAATCGGTCTGAATGGTAATCTAGTCGCGAAGTTAGGTTTATGAATTTTTGGTAAGCCATAGAGAATACCTGGGCCTGTGCCGGAACAAATTAGTTTCGTATAAATATCATCTTGCAATAAATTTAGGTTTTTGAGTTTGCGCAGAAAGTTATTTACCTTATCTTCTATTTTCAAAGAGTATTTTTGCTGTACAAGAGGTCCCTCCATACGACCAACTTCTACAAATCCTGGCAGACCAGCCTTCTTTCTCGGGAGATCAACTTCAAGAAGAAGACCATGGCAAAGTTAACCACCGATCTATCTGAATGCCGCAGCAGAATCTTAGAAACCTTTCCTGAAGTGACTCGTGCCGCGATCTAAAGTGTTGTAAAAGATAAAATGAAAAATTTTGTAATAGAAACTAAGAGAACTCACGATAAAAACCAGTGTAATTTAGGAATTTCAAACCATCTTCAGCCCTGTGATCCAAACAAAGTTGTCCAAAATTATAGTTCTTTTCCGTCAAGCCACCGTCTCAAGTTCTTATTGGCGTTTGGTCTGGATTTTTGCCTACCTGCTTACAAGATTAATTTTTACAAGTACTTCCTTAACTTTGAAAAATTGGCGTTAACAATGCAGCAGAAATTTTCTAACCAGACCAAAATTGTCGACTTCACTGAGCAATTGCAATCACTTTCATTCAAATATTTTTATGGCTTCAAACCTTTCAAAATTTTCTCAGCAATACTTTTGAAGACCGACATTTCTGAGCTGAAACTACTATCAACTAATCCTAATGTAATTGTAACAAAACCTGACAAAGGCCGTGCCGTCGTAATTCTGAACAAAACTAGTTACATTGAGTGCATGCAATCAATCATTTCTGATACGAGTAAATTCCTCCCAGTAGCTGAGCCAATGCAAAAATACTCTTTGAAAATAGAAGATAAGGTAAATAACTTTCTGCGCAAACTCAAAAACCTAAATTTATTGCAAGATGATATTTAAACGAAACTAATTTGTTCCGGCACAGGCCCAGGTATTCTCTACGGCTTACCAAAAATTCATAAACCTAACTCCGCGACTACGTTACCATTCAGACCGATTTTCGCCGCTTACAATTGTGCTACTTATAATGTTTCCAAATTTTTGGTTCCGTTACTTAGCCATTTAACTGTTAATGATTTCACTGTTC
>JACJUY010010764.1:0-15966 GCA_014220935.1 Platorchestia sp. MABIK
AGGGATAAAATTTAATGAATGAGGTGTAAAGTGAGGTATGATTGAGGAATAAAACATGAGGATTGAGAGGTAAAACATGATGATTGAGGCAAAAAATCTAATAATTGAGGGATAAAATATGATGATTTAGGAGTGAAATATATTGATTGAGGGATGAAATATGATGATTCAGGGAAATAATAACTCTCTTGGCATGTTTGACTGATGCTGCTGTAAATGCGGCATATTTTGAGATGCTCACTCTTCGTTGCTAAATGAGTGCTCGATATATAAAATTAGCTTCATGAATCGAATAAAACACAACTATAGTAGCTTCTCAGGCGATTCAGCGCATTATCAATTGCTGGAGGTATTTAAAATAATTTATAAATAAGAGAACTTTCGAAGGAATGTATGCAGAAAAACATTGCGTTAAAAGCAGGTTTGTTTTCAGCTTGGATTTATGAAGAAATTGTTTCATGTTGACCATTTTTCTGTGATAATTAATAAAAAAATTACACAAAAATAAAAATAAATTCTCTAAAAACCTCATAAAATC
Source organism: Platorchestia sp. MABIK (assembly GCA_014220935.1). Lineage (NCBI taxonomy): Eukaryota > Metazoa > Arthropoda > Malacostraca > Amphipoda > Talitridae > Platorchestia > Platorchestia sp. MABIK. The sequence continues at coordinate 539 of JACJUY010010764.1, forward strand.
TTATTTCGTTCGGTATCGTAGCATTTTTCTATTTGAATTAAAGAAATAGAGAAGAAGTACTTTAAAAACACTTACTCTGAACGTTTCGAACCTAGGCTCATTCTCAACAAAAATGTCTGCAATTGTGCCCTTTTACTGGGGCTCCGTTGTGTCAGGTAGGATATGAAAGGCGGCAACGTTCCGGGTGGTTTACTTGGGACCGGAGCTTGCTTAGGGCCGATGCTATCGGCGGGAAGAGCTCGATCAAAGTGCGATTACTCATACAGGTTGAGCGCTTATACGTGGCTCGGTACACGAATACACGAAGGGCGGCACATACCTCCCCCTCATACGAAAACTATAGGCCGAGAAAAAAAAATTTAACCGAAATTTTTTAGGTTTGAACAGTTTCAAAAACAACTCTAATCAAAAACGCAGATAGCACCGTCCGTCACAGAAAAAAACACAACACCAAAACACTGGGTAAACCAATGCAACGCAAAAAATTACAAGGGCTGCGGAAACGGTATAACAAAAAAACGCCATTATATAAAACATGGATCGAACGAGACCACGACTAAAAACGTGAATAGATACCTGATTGTAGAAATGCTAGTTAAAACTCAAGAAAAAATTAATTATTATTCTTACCGCGCATTTAGTAAACGAAGTCGAAGTTATCGCGNTGCAGGTGGTGTGCTGCAGGTAGTATGCTGCCGGTGGTGTGCTGCCTGAATTGTGCTGCTGGTGGTGTGCTGCCGGTGGTGTGCTGCCGCTGGTGTGCTGCAGGTAGTGTGCTGCAGCGAATTATCGCCGAGCGTATAATGGATGGACGTCACCCATCAAACGGGGGGTTTTGACCTTGTAGCGTACACTGCATTATGCTTAAAACAAAACGTCGACAATTTTATTTCATATTCATTGTTCTCTCAAAATGCTCACAACATAATGAATGAACACTGTACTTTCCTATGCTTACAATAAAAACATCGGTGCGCTCACTTGCGTTCATTTATGTGCTTACGATTGCTGTGGGTATGTTTTCATTTCATTCTTCAATGAAATGTCACCAATCAACTAAAATATTTCAAAAATAATGCAGGAGCTAGAGCAGCAAACGTACTTAATTTCAAGATCAGCATTAATACTCGGTTTTTCCAAATTGTCATGAAAGGAAGCTAGTCTAAGTTGTTTTCAAATATTTGAACTTGAAGAATTAGTAACGATGTCACCAAATTTTAAACTTTAACCGTAAAAAAACGAATTTAGTCTTTGCGTGCGTTTTAAACATGTCACATACCCCAGTCCTTAGAAAAAAAATGAAGACCAATTGTTATTTCACGCTAGCCTTGCCAGTTTGAATTAGAATTGAATAACAAGAAAACATAATCTAATACACCCTTACATACTCACGTGAAACATCTGCAATATTTTGTCGTCTAGTATTATGTACTTCTCCAAAAATTTATTTCGAACATTCAAACGTTAGTGTCCGTGAGCCAATTTTTAGGGTAACTTAAAACTTGATCTAGGGGCTCATTGAAAGCACTGCGCGCGATCTCTCAGTTCATGACAGTGAGTCATCGTGCGATGTACTGGAAGTTACCGACGTAGGAAGGTCGCGATTGGCGTGAGTTTTTCTTGTGACTGTGTTCTTCACAATTATTGCATCAGATAAATTGTGAATCAGTATTGCATCAGATGCTAAAAACATGTTTATTGATGCTGTATTGATTGTTTACCGGGATTTTGAGGCGATCGACGGTTACGCTCATTTTCACGTTGGTTGGCGAGCTCAAGCTGATTACAATTTTTTAAACTTAGTAATGAGAAGTGTTGTTCGTCAGGCTGTTTTGAAACTTGAGCAGTGGTATTCATGTCAAAGTACTCTGGATAGATTACTGAGCAAGTTTACAGAACAGTTCACATTCACTTGATTCATTTGCAAGTTATATTCATGAACATTGGAAGCTTGGAGGAGAAAAAATTATTTTCGTGAACTTATTTCATGTAGCTCTAGTGGAGAGTTTGGTAAATAAAGATATAGGTAATCGGCTATGTTTGACGCTATGTTAATAGAAAATTATGTTAGTAGATGCACAATGGCTCTTTCCTCATGATTTGTTACATTTCTACATTTACGATTTTTCTGGCCTAATTATTTTTGGCTTATAAACAGAATTGAATGAGCTATATTTTTTTTTTAATGTCGTTTTTGAGTTGGAATAATTGTAGTACAAAATTATTTATATAATGCACTTGGTCTCCTGTGTGGGGACACATGTTGCCATGAAACGATGTCCTCTAAATGGTCCCTTCATTCTCCCCTCTCCTGAACATACCGTTGTTGTATTATGGGAGGCGTAATTGCATTCTGTAAATAATAACAACGATAATTTTTCTGCAAGATTTTTTAAAGAAATATAAATTTAATATAACTCATGTGTTATAGAGTGGCTGCAAAGACTTTTTTCAAATGTGTATTGATGACATAATAAGTTACTTATTTTTACCATATGAGTAAGTGTAATTATATGCTGAATGCTGACCTTGTATTGATGTCACAATAAGTTACATAGTTTAACGATATTAACAAGTGCAAATGCAAACATTGAACAAAAAATAAGACATATGTGTTTTTTACAGAGCTTTGTATCAGTGCCAACAAGAATAGAGAAAACGCTGGTGATAACCAAAACTCTGAGTTTATAATGAAAAATCGATTGCTGTAAATATGTATCATGGCCAAAAAATAGCACCGCGTTGTGTGACTCTTGCCCTTTTGGGACTTAGCACTCCTACAGGGTCCGAGAGAGATGTGCATTTGGGTCATTTTGTATTGTAATTATTATTTTGCCTTTTCATGATGGACATTTTTATTTATTTTTTTTACGTCCATGTCAGCTCGTCTTGCTGTCGTCAACTATTCTCTTGTTTAATTTATTTTTCAAGATTTGGAATTCTGGGCATTGAGTCCTGTGCAACAGTGCACCCTGTCTATCATTTGAGGGTATGGTTTATTGTAAATACTTTGTTGGTGGATAATTGCGCTAGCTAATTTTGCTCCAGTTTTTTCTGTAAAACCGCATTAGTAATGCAAGGAAATTCTTTAATGCTATTCTTTGCCTTTATTTTCCATTTGGTTTCTAATGAAATATTTTTCAGTGTTTGAACTTGTTATATAAAATGTTGTTCAGCATCCAGTCAATAAACAAGCACATTCAGTCAATTTTAAGTGCCTACCTATGTAATTTATGAATGATGCATTTCTTTGGCAAAAATTTTTTTTGCTGGTTCATTGGTCACCCAGCTGAGGTAGGGTATTGAAAACTCACATTGTAACTCTAATTCCAATTGTTATGTTCTTTAATGATATTTAAAATGTTCCCTGCAGGCAAATCATTTCTATAATGTCTAAAAATTTGAGAGATCTATCAAGAACACTATATATATAATGTACATTGTACATGAGTGTTGAAAGGGGACTCTGTACACATGAGTTGATATATATCTGTATTTTAAGAAAAAAATAAAATATGATGTATTTTATTGGTTTATTTCTTGATGTATAGATATATCAAGAATCATATATACATATATATAAAGGGTGTTGTGTTATTGGATGCACATTTTTTAACCAAATACAGAAAACGAAAAATAAAACGATTTTCATGAGTGACAAAAACCTTAAAACATGTTTGTTTTCGAGAAATGATGACCTGAAATAATTTTAGATTCCCGTTAGAATGGGCTTGACATGCAGCCAACGAGTAAAATCTAACTTATTTGGCGCGCACTTCAGGCTATTCCTACGGGAATTTATAATTATTTCAGGACATCATTTCTCGAAAACAAAGAAGTTTTGAGGTTTTTGCCACTCCTGAAAATCGTTTTATTTTGCGTTCATCTGTAAATGGTTAAAATATATGCATCGCATCACACAACACCCTGTATATACCGGGTGTCCCACAAAAATGTCTTTTGAATTTATTGTCTCTTTGCTTTAAATTAACACACTTGAAATGTCTTGTTTTCACAATGCAATGAATTTTGTTTCCTTTTCGGATAATTTAAGTTTTTGAAATCGTTTCATAACCACTTTACAGTGATCGATTTACTGAAACAGGTGGAAAAACTAATTGTTCAAAGGAAAAGTTTTCAAAACAATACTGGTGTTCTTCATTTCTCAATACATTACTTACGTCCTTATTTCATCATTTGAAGACACCTAAAATGCAGCTCACTAACGATCAAAGAATTTTCATCGTATTAGAACATGAAGCAACGAAAAAGTGTGACAAGGTTAGAGTAGCATTTTATCTATTTTTAATTTTCTAACTGCGATACAAAGTTTTCTTATCGGACGAGTACCTTTCTGGGAATTTTTCATTAATTGTTCATCGAACTTTTTTCAGTTTTTCGTAGCTTCATTTTCCAATACAATAAAAATTCTTTGATCGTTAGTGACCTGCAATTTAGGTCTCTTCAAATAATGAAATAAGGGAGTAAATAACCACGCAGAGCGTTTAAATACTTGGTGGTATGTAGGATACATCATTGTGAAATTATTTTTAACGGTAGGTATTGAGGAATGAAGAACACCAGTGTGGTTTTTAAAACCTTTCCTTTGAACAATCAGTTTTTCTACCTCTTTCAGTAAATCGATCACTGTCAAGGGGTTATTAAACGATTTTCAAAAAACTAGACAATTCGAAACGGAAACAAAATTTGCAACATTGTGAAAAAAAGATTTTTCAAATATGTTAATTTACAGCTTAGGTATAATCAATTAAAAACTTGGGGACATTCGTGTGAGACACGTGAAATAATGTAGACGCTCCTCAGAGGGATACAACTATTTTATCTATGGGAACTCGCGCTCTTTGGGAGGAAAATGTGAGGGCTCGAGCTAAGAGTTAGGTAGGCCTTCTTTTTGTTGAGATAAAATGTTTTTGTGATGTTAAGGACCACCTATTTTCGGTTCACTGCTATCCTGTTTTTAACACCTACTTTCTTCTTCAACTCTGTTCTTGTTTCATGATATTTTTTCTCAACTTACTGTTTTTATACCATTTCTGCACAGATTCCGCGTTCCCTTAAAACGTTGATTGATTAAAACGTTTGCGCGATTTCTACGGTTGGTTCGGTTAGGTTGTGAGTAGCAGAATTTAGAAACCGACTGCTCTGCTCAAATCCATTCTTGTCCTTTAGAAAAATGTGAGAAATATAAGTGTACGATAATTTTTACCTGGTATGCTAAAATTAATTCTAAAAAAGGTAGTGAAATCATGGAAATGCTATTAATTTACGCCGGTATGCAAATGAGCAATTTACTTAGTGGTACACATGTCCCAAAACGTAGTCTACGTGTTGCCTCCATCCTAAATGGTGCCTTCCCTTTCCTCTCTTTAGATCTCATTTGTTGCGGATAGGGAGGCTTAAATTAACCAATAATTTAATCTATAATGTAAACGAGCGTTGAAAGGAACTTTGCGATATGGAAATTTCATTCCCATTCTCATGTTTATGTAGTTGATATTTGTTTGTTACATGCAGCATTTTAAACGGATTGTGATTTTATGTTTAATTCCTGTATAATTTTGGTGTGCCATTGGTGGGAAGGCTGTGATTAATGGAAGTAAGATATTCCTGTAAATTTTAATGTAGAGAATGTTTAATTTTTGTAATAAAAGTTAAAGAAAGAGTGGGATTCCTTGTCATTTCTAATGTATTGTCTTATGAACCTGAGCTCCCAGTTGCACGTGCATCGATCTCATTGGATGTACAATATTGTACTGAGCTTATTGGGTCAATACATTCACAATGCATTAAGTGTGAATGTAATGTAAGAAACAAAGCTTCCAGTGCAATTTTGCACACCCCGTGAGGCGAGGCACGTGCAACCGGGAGCGATTTTTTAACCTATAATCCATGGACGGTAAGCCGCGATTTAAATCTGGTTCTGAGGCGGTACACGGCCGGTAGGTAAGGCGGGTCACGGGTGATTCGCGGGCTATTTTGCATCCGATAACGTGGACATTTAACCTCTAAACCGCGCGTATTCCAACCAAAAAACAATCGTATTGCCAAAGCCGTTCCACCGGCGATACGGCCTTAATTTTCAATTGGGTAGTGTTGTGATATTATTTTCACTGCAGCTCTTTTACATTGTATTTTTTTTTCATAAATACCGATTTTGATTACCTTACAACATTTCCAAAACTTTCTAAAGAAAAAGTCGTTAATTATATAATGCTGAAAAACAGACACTATTTCAGTTTTTAAATTGTGAAAACATAATTATAAAAATTTCCATTTGAGTGTAGGCTTACTTAGAAACTGGGGAGTGATCAGAAGATATAAGTTAAGCATGTAAATGAAATGGTAAAATACAATATAACTCTAGAAGAACCAAGCAAAATTCAAGGTATAACTTTAGAAATGAGCAGAAATGTTCATTATTAACACATGTTAACTTGACTTAAAGACAAGGAAGTAAACAAAACAAAGAAATAAATTTTAAGTACATAAGTACTACATATAGCTGAAAAAAACTTAGATTACAGTTATTAACATGAAAATAAGCTACTTGAGTTTTCATTATCAATAGCGATTACGTAACCTGAAAATTAGAAGCCTTTATGTCCCACACTATAGCTTCAGGTTTTGGCAAAGACCAGTTATTATCAATAGGTCACAACCTAAAGGCTAGAAATATTTATGATCACAAAGTCATTATCAATCAATACACCAAAGCATAACCAAGAGAAAGACTAAAAATGATCTTTATAAGGAACCACTGGTATAGAATACAGACACATTGAGAGCGTACAGAGTTACCACTCTTTATGTGAGTACAATGTATTACATCAGCTGCGTTGTTTTGCAAGTAAATTGCAGCATATTAACTACTAGTTTCTAGATCCTATGTATTAATTGAAGTGGAAATGAGAGAAACAGAAACAAACAGAATGAATTTTCGATGCTTTCAATTCCTAATTCCGACTTTTTCACTGTGATATATGCATTATTGCTCCAGTACGCAAATTATACTTGGCACTCGTAGGTATCACATATATATGTATGCGAACCCACAATGACTTGATATCAATGACCATTGACCGTATCAGGTGATAGGTATAAATGCGCTGTTTCGAACCTCGAATAAAATAATCAATGAACACATTGCGAATTTTTTAGCATTTCAGTAAAGTACTTTAACTCTGCTCTGTTTACTTTTGGTTTTAAACATTATAAATGTTTTGTTGCAAAAAATTAGAATCAAAGACACCAAAAATAGCTACTCCAACCTCGACTCCACCACATCCGAATGAACGACTCCGACTCCACCACATTCGAAAAAGCGACTCCGACTCCACACACATTCGAAAAAGCGACTCCGACTCCACACACATTCAGAAAAGCGACTCCGACTCCGACTCCGACTCCACCCTACAACATGAGACTCCGGCGACTCCGGCTCCCGACTCCGACTCCGCAATAACTAATAGCAGCCACCAAAAAATTCAATTGCTCCGAAATGACTCTGAGGAAAATAACAATAATTCAGCACAACTTTCAGTCTTGCAACACTAGTCGAATAACTTTATTTAGCATATATAACTTATTCGACCCAGACATAATACTCATTAATTAACAGCCACTCTCTCATAAACAACAGGTTACTCAAGATATGCAATTACAATACATTTTATTCAAATAAGCCGAACGAACATAACGCAGGTACCGCCATAGCAATCAAGAAATATATTTCGTGCAAGATTCATGACAATTTTTATTCCGACATGCTTGCAGTTACAATTGACATATCAGGGACCAATTACCATAAGCACCACTTATTACCATAAGCCCCCATTAACGGACTACCTCCATTTCATTGATTTTCACACACTACTCAGTAGACCTCACCCAACTTATTTTCTAGGAGATATAAACGCGGCACACAACATAACAGGATATACATATATGAACAATAAGGGAATTCACCTTCATAACCTAATTTAAAAAAATAGATACATATGTAGGACCCTACTTTCCCACCCGCATGACCCATAATAGTACCCTCTCACCAGATGTAGTTTTACAGAATAATAAATCTTTTCATAATATCTTTTTGAAGCCCGGCCCCATCACACCATCAGACCATATTCCGATAATAGCAATCATTTCAGCAAATCCCATACATATTCCCATCAAACACAGAAGACATTTTCAGAAAGCAAATTAGAAATCGTACAAACAAATACTAGTACAGGTCACACCGCCCTCACAACAAGACCTAACTCTTAATGATATTAACAAATATCTGGATATTTGGACCAAACATGTACAAGAAGCCACAAACGCAACAATTCCACTCATTAATCACAGAATCATTCCGGGAATCAAACCAGATCATGAAACTCTGACACTACAAACACAAAATCAACATATTTACAGATACGGCCAGTCAATAGATCTAAAGACATTTAAACACAATCAGATGCCGGCTTCCAGACATATACAAAAGTAAATATCAGCAAACTTGGCAGGACCTTATACAAAGTCTTGAACTGCAGGAGGACCCAAAGATCTTCTGGTCCTCCTGCAGGAGGATGATGGGAGATCTCTAAACAAATAGTGTCATATATAGAAAACAACAAAACCCACCAACGCACACCAAAAGAAAAAGAACCTATCTTCAGAGAGCACTATAAAAATTTATTTACAGAACAAGACGAACCACACATTAATGCAGAGCACATTGAAACAGTACGGGATCATATGAACAATATAGCAAATACGATTATCCCTTACAGACCCGGAAATATTAACAGATTGGATTCAATACATTTTTTTCCTATTGTAAGACATTTGAATTGAATTAATGTTTTTTTAAGTCGCTCTTTTTCATCAAGCAAAATCTCGCTAAAGTGGCGACTTCAAGCAGCACTTAGCTCGACAGGTGTCTGGTGTGTAACAGATGAGATTGAATTGTACCGCGCTGTGAGGAGGGGGCTGGCCTCTTGTGCGTAGCACCTGTCAGGGAGTATGTGATCGCCTTTTGTTTACTATTTTAATTTGTGATTGCAATCGCGTTTTCTAATAATTTGGTTCAGTTATTTATCTTGCATGTTCGCAACCTCTTTACTACCTATCTAACTACTTGGTCCGTGTGACTTTAAACTACGTGGTCCGTGTGACTCTTACTACTCGGTCCTTGCGACTCTTAAACTACTCGGTCCTTGCGACTCTTAAACTACTACTTTCACTATCATACTACCCGTGGCTCTACGCTGCCCTCTTGAAATCGGAAGTGATTAGGCACTATTTCAAGGTGAGCTTGTGGTGAAATGAGATTTCGAATAGAAGTGAAACGTGATGTGGTTCTATTTTCTGTTGTGGTTTTTTGTTCTCCCTCAGAATCCTATGGCGAGCGTGATCTGGAGAAGATGCTACTTTAATGGGCCACTTTGTCCGGTTTACCAAGCCTAACTCTTCTCCAGTGTGAGTTTCATATCCGAATTTAATTTTTTAGACTCTTGGTGTTGCCTAGGTTAGTACCTGAATTGTTAATGGAACTTTCTAGCGTGAGATCTAGGTGCTATATGATCTGACGCGGTGGTACCTCATTTAGTCACTAATTCATTCCACATAACTAAATTGCAGTTCTGTGTTGGGCTGGGAGGTGCCGGAACTATAATGGCCACCAGTTCTCTTTGTTAAACTTCAGGACGTAAGAAGATACGCCCTAAATCTCGTTGGGTCTTCTGGCACTATGAAGACTATCTAATTCTGTGAATTCTCCTAACTGGGAGTTTATCGTTGACAGTTTGTCGTGTTAAATAAGTTTAAAATATTAAAAGTTTTGAGTTCTTCTGTGCGTCATTTCCTGTGTTCCGGTTAAAAATCCCACACTATAACGTTTGAGGAGCTACCACAGGCGTTACGACCACTTAAACAAAAAGTACCAGGAACAACAGGAATAACCACTCTACAACTGAAAAACCTACCAAAACACATGATACGATTGCCTCGAGTTGAAAACACGCAACATGTTTTTTGTGCCAAAACCAAACTCATTCCCAAAATCAGTCCATAATTATTGGGCAATCAGTTACTCTAGGATGAGTTCCTCTGTTGCATCTGAATCCATGTTGTCTGCTATTTAAATGATTGTGAATTGTAAGGAAATTGGTCAATCTGTTGTTTAAAATTTTGTCTAGTAATTTAAACAGATTTACCAATTTTCTTACAATTCACAATCATTTAAATAGCAAACATGGATTCAGATGCAACAGAGGAACTCACATCCTTTTGGATGTACAAGGAAAATTACTGGACAAAATTTTAAACATCATATTGACCAATTTCATTACAATTCACAATTATTTAAAAAGCAGACAACATGGATTCAGATGCGACAGAGGAACTCATACGGCCTTAGCAACTCTGCATGAAATAATATCCATCAAACTAGCACACAAGTGTAGAACAGACATTTGTTTACGAGACGTTAAAAAGCACTCGACAAGGTGTTGTGTTCCGGTTTGATCTTCAAATTATCGCTAACAAATAAACAATGCACCAATGCATTGACATCTATTAGTACGGACACTGAGCAATTATCTGAACAACAGAACCGCAGCAATGAGAATAACCACCTACAAAGGACCCAAATTCACATTATATACCAACGTATCCCAAAGAGCATGTTTATCCCCCACACTTTATAGCTTCTACACCCATGATCTACCTCCTCCACTACCAAACAGCTTATATACGTTTTGCAGATGATATCATCCAAATAACAGCAGGACAATATTCGCCAAGATATGCAACCACAAAAAACAAAAAAGTAAAAGAATAGATCAACTAGTTTGAAAATAAATGGAAAATACTAACCAACAGCAGTAAAATTGTCATTATTCCAATCAGCAGAAGGAAATCTTTTGATGCAGCAATCATCAACCAAGTAATACCGTACACAAGCAGAGGCAAAGTCCTATGATTAAACATAATCACTCATGGCATATCATCTCAGGCTTCCACTAGACAAGCAATAGCCTTCAAAAGTTTTGACAAAATTTAGTTTCACTCAGCTGTTCACAAAAACGAAATTGAAACTCTACATGGCCTACGTAAGATGACTAAGATCAGCACTTATCTATCCGGATATACCCTTAAGGCGCGGCTACACTACGCGTTTTTTCGTGCAACTCCCGCGCAACTCGCCCAAATTTGAAGCATGCATGTCGTTGCACGAGTGCTGCATGAACTTCGACGGTGTGCGGTTTTTGACGCATGTCCATGTGCAGCACGCATCTGTAGCGCGTAGTTAGGAGTGAACTCCACATCATTTCATGATTTCAGGGTCATCGCCCGACAGCTCTCCCAGTTTGCAGTTGCACTTCATCATGAAGTGTTCTTTTGTACTTCTGTTTATTGCTTGCGCTTTCTACAATGAGTGATTGGCCACACGAGCTGGTGCTCCAGCTCAGAGATCAATTTAAAGCATAGGAATGCCTCTGAAACGTCAAAAATTCAACGTATAAAGAAATAAATTTATAAGAATTTGCTTGCAAAACTACATTAACATCTTCAGACCTTGAGAAGGCCTTGACAGTTGATATAATAAAAAAATTCAGACATTGAGGACACAGTATTTTTAAGCCGAATAAAATGTTAAGCATTTAAAAAAAATCGAAGCAGGTACAGAGGATGTACAGCGACTGACCCTATCTGCTATGATATGTTGTCATTTTCTAATGATGGGGCAGAGAGCCGGCAGTCAACATCAAATTTGCATTGTCAAGTAGTCGCTCAGGTAAGTCATGTTTATTATTTATTCGTATTTAGGCAGTATACAAATTAAATAATTCTTCCCATATCATTTGTACTTGAGTGAATAAAACTAGAATCAAAAATGAATACCGTGTAAAAATTTTTTATATAGATAGCATTCATCTCGAGTAAATCAACCCTGTTTCTTGTTAATGAGATAGCTTAACCCGAAATTAGTATGAAACATAGTTGGGTAGTTGTGTCTTTGATTGAATGTAAATTGCTTATACATGAAAGAAATAGACAGGTAACGAGAGTCACTTGTCGTTCCTGTTTTTTCTTACCTATCGCACATGCGATAGCTACTGGCCAGAGCGCACATTCATCGACATCCATTCTCTCCGGGCCGCGGCGTGCAACTGACCCCCGCCCATGGTCGTCTAGACTAAAGGAGGTAAAGCACGGTATACATAAAGGAGGTAGCGGCAAACAAGTCTTTCAAAGAATCGAGTGGTGTGGAGGGGACGTCATGGAAACGGACCAATAGCAGCGCTAAAATCTGGCAACGTTGCTAGCCCGAAATCTGGCACCACTGTTAGCCCAACGAGTTCATGAATCGGGTACGACATCACAAACATTCCGGGTCATTCAAAGTGTTCACGCGTCGAGGAGGTCGCAATGTCGCCGCTGCCTCGAATTAGAATTAAAAAGTGTTCTTTTATTGGGTGCGAAAGTAATTTTGAAAACCAACCAGACTAACGATATTTCCAATATTCATGTGTTAATTTTAAAGAATGGATTATAGCGAGTGGAAACGTCTAGTTAAATGATCTAAGTAAGTCAAATTTCAAAATGACTGACTTCTGAAGAATCCTTTCGCCATTCAAGACGCACTTACCATTAAAAAGTGGTGTTGTGCCGTTGCCTGATAATCACGGGCTTGCAGACCTTGAAGGTAAGATATTTAAAATGTATTTGAATTCAATGTAGAAAAAATGGTTTTTGGCTGATCTTTGCACTTGGCGATGCATTTCTTTATGAAATCTTTGAAACCAAATGCCGGTTCCATTGGAAAATGCTATTTACTCGCCTCGAATTTAAAATACAGAGCAAAGATAAATAAGTATGGAATTAGAATGTACTACAATTCAATATTTATTAATGACATCCTTTTTTTAAAAATTTTGTAGACTAATTTTTCTTTTCATTCCAAAATGGTAACAAAATATGGTAGCAGAGTGCCATCTGCGTTAAAAGTTCTATGAAAATTTTGTCTGTTAATTTATTAGCAAGTAGGATGTGATGACAAATTATAATGGGTTCATAATAAAAACTATATTGGTAATGTAAAAAATTTTGTTTTCACTTTTAGATCCAAATTAGCAAGGAGCAAACTGTAAGCCAACAGTGTTCAGGATGAAAGCTAGTTTGGATTGCCACTCTATGAAACTTGTATTTAGTGTGCTGAATGTAGCTTAACAATAGATTTTTTTGGTTGTGTAGTCTATCTCATTTAAAACTTTCAGATAAATTAAAATGATTTCCTACTTTGCCCCTAAATGTTGAGTGTTTACAAGAGAGATGCAAAACCTTGTCTATGATTTTTCTACAGACAATGCTAGTTTTGGTCAATTCAAAATTTAATGTGCTCACTGAATGGGCCCTAGAATCACTAAAGGAACACATTTAAGAACAATTTACATGAATGACGTTTTGCTTGCTGATGCATAATTTTTGAGTTATTCAACTTTGAAGTCATAAAAACATTGGGTAAATGTGTAGCGTTTGATAATAATAGATTTTTGAATTTTTGGTGTCAAAATAGTTGATAAGATTGAAATAAACAAGTTTTTTTCAATGCGCTTTTCGTCGCAAATGACTATTTTACGAGTTATAGCGGTATCTTACTTATCGCAACTGCATTGTTGCATGCGCGGGAAAAGCTCGCTCGATTGTTCGAGCGCGTCGAAAGGAAGAGTCCATTTCAGTGTTGCCATAAAACACTCAATGAATTTCTTTCCGCTTCAAAGACCAGAGTTGGGGTCAGTAATTTACTGCTATAACACTTTAAATACTTATTTGCAACGGAAAGTGCATAGAAAAAACTTGTTTTTTTTATCTTATTAACCATGTTTAGGCACCAAAAATTTGAAATTCAATTATTACGATACGCTACACATTAACTAAACATTGTTTATGAAAGTGAAGAAACCAAGAAACCTAAACTACCCTGAAATAACTTAACTTAGCCATACCAAGGTTGATGTTCTCCCGCTAAGAATCTGCGTGTGTTCCAACAATGCGGTGATAACGCTTTCAACTCTATAATGAAATTCTTACCTGAATGTTATTAATGTTTTATCTAAAAAATTACGCATTAGCAAGCAAAAAATGTTGTTCCTTTTAAACGTCTTTAAATGTGTTCTTATATCAATTTTTTGGGAAAAAAATTTTCAAATCTTTGAGTGCATTCAAGTAAAAATATATCCTAATTTTTCATGGCCATTTTTTTCTGCAATTGACATAGGGCAAAGCTTCCCATTTATGGTTTTCCAATTGCTATTATCAATATCAGATATAAGGTGCAAATTAATGTTGCTCTTCATTATTATTATTAATGTGTGAGTGCATTAAAAATAAATGAAACAACAAGCCCTGCTTAGAAAATTATGTCTAATGTCTGCCTCAATAATTATACAGAGTGTCTTCTAGGCAGTAAAGTAGAAAAATTTAAAAAATAGTAAAAAAGCTGGTGAAAAAAGTAGGTTGGGCTGTTTAAGGGTACAAAAATACAAAATTTTAAAGAACTAATATTTCATTTCCTGTAAATGTACAATCCTTTTTAATTTCATTATTTTGAGCCTAAATAGTGAACAAAATTAAAGTAAACAAACATAGGCTACAGAATCCAGTGCAGACACCTGGTTAAACTAGTTTTGCATATGATAAGGCATGAAGCACCGAACGCATAATACAACTTTACATCTATAGCAACCCTGGGAAGGATGCGATTTGCAATTTTCAAATGCACATTTCCAAGCTTGTTTCCTCAAGAGGCACAATATATTGTCCAAAGTTGTCATATCAAACATCAGATATCACTTTGATAGAAGATTTAGGTTTCCCACATGCTGCTCTTTGCTCTGACTGTCAAATGTAGGGACATGCAATTAAACATTTGAATGCCAAGAAGAGCATATCTGGTTCTCCTTTGTGCAAAATCCAACAATTTTGTATAGTGGCATCTAGCATCCAAGTGAATATTGCCCACCACCACTTTTTCAAGCTAATTGAAACTCTGTATTTATTTATGTTCTGATCCATGCGGTCGGTGCCACCAATAAACAAATAGTACTGGTTTATTATTTGTGGCTGCTCTAAGGAAATAGCTCTCTTATCCCTTGCTGACCATCTTGACACTTTCTCAATTGGGAAGGTTGCATTAATATTTGCAGCTGTAGTAACAACTGCATTTTCCAACCAGCGCACAACTTGCTATCATATTTCTCGAGTCATAAGCTCGTGGTTACTGTTTCTTTTATTTTTCAAATTTCAGAGTGCAGGTTTTTGGCAGTCTATTGTTTTGTATTGTACCCATATTTCAATGAACTAAGTTTAGAGATAAGAGGAAGACGTGAATTAATTGTCAAAATAAAACATAAATG
>JACJUY010010766.1:0-10057 GCA_014220935.1 Platorchestia sp. MABIK
GTGTGGTGTGTTGTGTAGTGTGTGTTGTGTAGTGTGTGGTGTGTTGTGTAGTGAGTGATGTGTTGTGTAGTGTGTGGTGTGTTGTGTAGTGTGTGATGTGTTGTGTAGTGTGTGGTGTGTTGTGAAGTGTATGATGTGTTGTGTAGTGTGTGGGGTGTTGTGTAGTGTGTGATGTGTTGTGTAGTGTGTGGGGTGTTGTGTAGTGTGTGGTGTGTTGTGTAGTGTGTGATATGTGGTGTGTTGTGTACACCTTAGAAAATTTCACCGTGATTCCAGGGTAAAATGTCTGGCAACTTCGCTGCCAACAAAAAACATTGAAAAAACTGTAAAACCTGAGAGGAAAAAACGGTAAAAAACCGTTATTTCTGAGGAGTTGCCGTGCTTTAAACGGTGATACCCGGAAATTAAAAACGGTAAAGAAACTAATTTATACGAAATTGCCGTGAAATAACAGTAAAACTCGGGTTTTGAAAACGGGAAAAAACAGTATTTTCTTCTGATTTGCCGTGAAAAAACGGTGGTAAAACCTATGTATTTTTTACTTTTGGCCCGAATTTGCATGTAAAATGCAAGTAATCGTGAGACAAAATAAGATGAAAATCCATTATTGCTTAATAGCCAAGAAAAGTCAATTGCTCGTTGAAACTTTAAAATACGATGAGCATAGTACAATCCATTTATCGTAGAAAGTTGTCGAAAACTTCTGAAATGTCTGTAAAAGAATAGTTTACATGAGAAATAGAATGCTATAACGGCTTTCATTGGTCAACCCGAGTACTTCAACGAACATTTTACATTAAAATGGCACTTGCGTCACCTGCAGGCTTGGTCACCTGCAATTGACATTGGTATGAAATCAACTATTTGGAAATACGTTCAACTGGCCTCAGTTACCTAAACACCCAAAAATCTGATAGCGATAGGTCAATGACTTTAACAATGTTTCATTTGCTTAACAATTATTGGCTTATAAAAGAAAGTAATATCCTCGGCTTAAGAAAAGGTACGGATGACTGGTAATTATTTCAATTCGATTCAATAATTAATATTATACAAGAACTGAAATCAAAACAAAAAGAATAAATAACGTAATAGGAACATTTATTATTGCAAAAATTTTTGAATATAATTGGAGGGCAAATATGCAGAGTGGCCTAACCCACAAATCAATGGTCAAAACTGGCAGAGTGGGCTAAGCGATCATTTCACCACCAAGCGGCGCAGATGTCTTTCAGGCAGAGTGGCCTAACCAACCGCGCGTATATATAGTCCTGCTGCACCACGCCATGCGTTCTGGGGCAGAGTGGCCTAAACAGCAGATTAATGCTCTCTCTATTGTATTTCTTGAGTATTTTAATGGGGGTCTTTGATTCAACGCAAATTGAATGTACAGTGTGTTTCCGAAGAAGAAATACAAAATTACACACGTAGTAAAAGATGACTGAATCAACACTTTTTCTTCTATGAAGTTTTCCAAAAAATTCTGTTTTTTGAGATAATAGCTGTTTATTGTTTTAACGGATTAATTAAATTTAATGGCACAATTACCTGCGAAATTTATATTGAATTTACTTTCCAAAATTGTTCAAAATGAGCTGCATAAATGCACTTGTTACATCTTTGTCCTAGCGACTACCGGATATTAGGAAACACGTCGGGCATTTCAGAAATCTCACCAGCAGAGCAATCCTGGCCACGAGATCTTCCTCAGATCTAATGGGTGTAGCATCAACAAGGATCTTCTAGTGTCCTTGCTAAAACTATTTTACCACATGTCCCTAGAACTAAATTTATTATTCTAAGCTCTCCTGAAATAGAAGTGTTTGAAGCGTAAATTCAGAATAAATATTACGAGTAATTGTGTCATTAAATTTCATTCTTTAAAACAATAAACAGCTTATATTTTAAAAACCGAAATTTTTGCCGGTAAATTTCACAGAAGAAAAAGTGCTTACTTTGCCATTTTCTACTTTGTGTGCAATTTTGTACCTCTTGTTCTGGAACACCCTCTATTGCACTAACTAATCAACTCTTATGGCGTATAGTGCATGCAGGTGTTTAATAATATATGAAAACAAATTTTAATTCAAGTGTTAGACAAATTGAAACTACAGTGAAGCATATGCGTAAGTAAAGAGAAGGCAAATAATTGTATTGGTTAGAGATCTACAATATTTTCATATACAGAATAGTGAACACAATCGTATCTCTTTCTTCTAGTGACACGTTATGTAAGGATTAGAGTGATACAGATTTTATTTCTTAGTTTTAGTTTGAGAAATCCCAATACTGCAATCCACCATAATCTGTACAGAAAACAAGCAAAATGATTACCAAAATGTTTTCAGTGGATTTTGACACATCTAATATTTGACACAGTCTAAATATTTTTTACTCCTCTATCTGTAATACAAATTAAATCATTTCTCAGCGAAGGATGATAAAAGATAACAAAAAAGCTTGTTGCGTTTGCTGAAGTCAATAGTACCGAGTTCCTTGTGGTGATCGCTGGAATACTTGTAGTGCATCAAGCACTTGTTTTTCTGGGAAACTTTCAGCCATTTCAGTTTCAACCAGCTAAATTTGTTTCCTTTTATGTCGACCGTCCAAATGGGAAGTATAACTGGGGCTTGGGACATCGATAAACTTGTCCTTCATGTGAGTACTCATAGGCCTACAGATAAACATGAAGCAAGCGACAATGTTTTTATTGCGGTTTTGTACGCCACAACAGTCTTAAAATGTCTGAATCTGGTTGTAATTTTGAAGATGATTTTTCTGTAGGAAAGTTAAACCAGAGGAACCGATCTCACAACTTCCTCGCTTCCCTTCGATCTCTTGCTAGACAAAAATGGGGCCCCTATCATGTCATGTATTTATTCCGAGATTGTACAACCACATTTGCCTTGTATAAAAAGCAACAGAAATGTTGAGGTGAGGAATCGGCTGAGTTTCCTCCCGGTCAAACGTAATGCACACTAGGCGGGAACTAGGCTGGTGGCATTCCTCTTCTGTTTCCTTTAGTTCCTTGCGTGCAAGTTCAACACGTGTTCTCTGCTCCTTGTGGACTTTTTTATTTCTACGTCTCCTCTCTTTAACACCTAGATTTGCTTTATTTTTCATCTTGAACTCATCTCATCTAGCACACGTGTCTTTCTTTGGCAACTGTATTCCAACGTTGCATTTTTTGAGTTCTGTCATGAAAACGAATGAGTTGAAGGCAAGATCAAGATTTCTCTCCGTGTTCAACGAATGAATTTTTGGGTAGGTAAGATCAGGACTGAAAAATAATTTAGGGCTATCACTGGAGTGGGATTTGTACTTTAGGAAATTATTAAGAATTGTTTACACTCTTTCTTCATCTCAGGTAAAAAAATTTTAGCAGGTGCATACTTGTTTCTTCTATCTAGCAAAGCAATTCCTGCTTTAACTTTCTTATTGACCACATAAGTTACACGCTATGGTGAGATTCTTAGTGTAGAACAAAACACTACATTGCACGCTCTGTGGCCATTTATAGTATAATGAAATGTTTTCTATTCTGAAGATTCAGTGGAGTATGGTTGTGACGCTTCTCTGGAACCTGCAAAAAAACTGTCAAAATGCAATTTACGCAGATAGGGAAATAGTGGTAACCAGAAGATCTGCAAGTTGGTTCAAAATAGAAAAATCTGTTGTTTCGTTGATAATAAGGGAGAACTTCGCCGCATTTAGTTTATATACCAGGTTGTTTAAAGCATCAGGAGTCACTATCTATTCTACAGGGTCGCGCATAAGTAACGCACCCTCTTGAAGGTAAATTTTAAAGATTTATTACCACAATATACACTGGGTATCTGTAGACAGGATACGACATATAAATAAGCTTTAAGAGTTCCTTTCTCGTTTGCAATTAACCCTATCGTTATACCATTCATAGTTTATTTATTATTAATTTTGCAAAAGGGTGCGTTACTTATGCGCCACCCTGTATTTGAAAAAATGCAAGTTCCTTTCGAATGTGCGCTCTTGATGTTTTTGTTCTAATTTTGAGTCAGAACGTTCCTTAGAAATGAGTACAGGTAAATTATTTAAACGAGCAATGGGTAGGTTACGTTAAGCAAAAAAGACACACAATTTTAGTTCTGCGGATGCTACTTTGTTTTGGTGATCTGACGGTTTACTTCTCATAAAATTAGTGACTTTTTTCAATTTGCCATCAACCTTCGCATTGCATTTACGCTTGTCAGTTTTCTCGAGTCCTTTTATTTGACTTAAGCTGCCGGCTATCTCACAATAATTATTGCACAATTTGCGATACCCTTTGCTGGAGTTAAGTTTGCTGACTTGTAGCCACAATGAATATTTCTCAACCACTTGTAATTTTAATGAAACTTCCCGTTCATATTTAACATTCTGTTTCTGTCTATGAACATCACTGTCCTCACTATCAGAAGAATCCTCAATATTCGCTTTCTTAAAACTCATCATTTCTCCACGTTTATTGATTGAAGAACAATAAAAAGCAACAAAACATTGGTTTTTAAACCAATACGCGACCAAACACAATGAGGAACTCATTCCACTCAGTAACTGCATAAGGCCGCCGTCACACGGAGACCAAATGATAACGTTTCGTTATAATCGTCTACAGTCAGCGGCACTACTCGGTATGTCTAACGCCACGAAACCGTCAGATTTCAGCCTTAGTTTGGGACTAGTTTGGTCAAACTAGGGCTGAAATGTGATTATTTCGTGGCCCTGGACCGACCGAGTAGTGCCGCTGACTGTAGATGATTATGATAAAACGTTACCGTTTGGTCTCCGTGTGACAGCGGCCTAACTGACTCTCAAAATCTTACTGACAGATGACAGTAAATTAGGCGGGGAATAAGCCACAGCAAACGTGCAGAAGCCGAACCAATACTCGACGAGTGCAGAACAGACCAAGCATACTCATTACTCAAATGCTTGTCAGTCTGAGTTAACAAAACGATATCATGGATAAACAATTTTAGTAAAATAAAAACTAGCAGTGCAATAAAATTGTTAACACTATATTTATATCAAATGTGCACATAAAACTTTAGACTGCAGAAGTATAGCGCTACACTGGGGACGATGCGATGAGTTCTAAACTTCTAACTGGTATCAAACGCGTTGCGTCACTTTATTTGATCACACATTTCGTTCAATTTACCACCCATTTACCTGAAAAGTTTGGTAATTGCCAAAAATGAGGCTAAAATTTATTGATAAGGTCTAATTTTTTAAATTTATTATAAAAATCTTTGAAACGTACCAAAATTCGCCGCTTCAGGCTAACGTTGAACAACAATTTCAACAAAGTGACATTTGGAGCAGAACGTACCAAATGTTTACGAACGTACCAATTTCAGCAGCCCTGCTAATGAGCTTGCCGTCAAACTAATGCAGTGCACGCATGATACAACTCTGTACTGTGATGCAACAGCTCATCGTTGTCATGGTAACATGCACCTGCTGCTGCGGTTATGCCACAGCCAGGCAGGAAGCCCCACTCTTTTGTTTGCGCCAGAGTGGCCTAAACGACTGAGCCATTCCTTGTTCAGTATATAGGCGAAACGCTGTCGCTTATCCCACTTTGCTTATCACTGCCCTAAAATTCAGGATTTTGTGGGTTAGGCCACTCTGCATATTTGCCCTCCAATTATCGCATCAATAAATGTTCCTTTAATCATGAAAAAAAGATTCCCATAAAGACTATTGAAGTCAAATCATTACATGCTTCGCGTAACGAAAAGTTCATCAAACTAAATTTTCAAACTTGTCTTAACCAAATAAATCACAACTTCACAACTTCCGGTGTTCCTCTACCCTTCCACTGACGCTCCAAAAACACTTCCTTGTTAAAATAAAGCTTTACGCAAATCAAATCACAACTCGAGTATTTTCATCAATAGATTCCGAATCATCTCAATTCTCACAATCAAGTCCGTTTATTGTCATATAACGACAAAAAAAATATTAGCTGAATTGACCTAAACTGCTTTCGAAAACAAATATTTGGTTGCGTTACACAAGGCTATACAAAATAAATAATTCGAAGGTGAATTTTTCATTAATTTCGATATTTTCCTGCAACTAAACTCGAGTGTGCACTTTAATACGTATAATAGCCGTTAATATAATACATTAACAAAAGCTTCACTAGATACCAAAATTATATCACGAGACAAGGCATGAATTACAAGCCGAAAGCATTCACACTTTCTTCTTCGCTGACGTTCACAGCCCTCCAAGATCCTCCCTTAACAACAGAGTGAACGTTTACACGCATGCGAAGTACCATTTCATCGGAATAATGAGGCCTATAATATAGGACACACTATAACGTAGAGTTTTCAGATTCTAAAATCCATTTCGTCAATAAGAAATCCTACGAACTTCAAAAACACAGTAGTGAATGCTATCCTATTTTCATTTAGCTACTGAACCATGATTATATTAAATAACCAGTTAATAACCATCCACATATTTATTCACGTCATTTTTTATTCTATATAAAATACAAACCATGTAATACACACACAGTATATGAAGTAGGTACGTTCAAAATGTCTTCGCATAGATTATGAGTAAACGCGAGTAAACATCATATAGGGATCAAGTGATAGGACTAAAAGTTAGGGGTTACCAGAACAAAAATTTAAGAATTGAGCCACGAACAAATTAATTTCCTAGAACAAAATAATTTCATTTAGGCCTCTACTACGCAAAACATTCACGAATGGCGTTTCGTAACGACAATCAAGAATATTAAGTTAGGACTAATATCGCAAAATATGCTAAACAAAAATTATCTCATCCCCTAAGCCAGGGGTCTCCAAACTATGGTCCGCGGGTCACATCCGGTCCGCCACGTAATTTCATCCGGCCAGCCAAACAAATTCCTGGGTGGAGACCTTGAAAAAAGAATTATCCCACGACTGGAATCGCTGAATTAAATGGTCATTTTTTCATTTTTTATTTCTTCGGACCGTATGAATGTAGAAAATAGTCTTACATTAAAAAGTTTGGAGACCCCTGCGGCCTAAGCGAACAGGGAAGATGCAACCATCTAATCCACTATAAATAAGCAGCGATTCGTGCAAATAAGATGTGTGGAAGTGCAAAGAAAGGAAAGCAGTGAATGACCTAGTGACGAATCGAGTGTTGTAAGTAGAGAAATACAATAGTTTCCAGCAATGATTACAGATCAATTTATATAAATATAAATATATATATATATATATATATGTAGATGTATTCATGCAACAGATGTTGTCAATAAAGCGAGAAGCTAACTGTAAATGTTAGTAAATAAGAATACGAGAAACTACCAGTAAATGTTGGTAAATTAAAAGAAATTGTACGTCATCAAGCGATTCAATTGGGAGTGTTACCAGATATTTATTTTCAGGATTACAATGTTCATATTTCTGTCCATTCAAAATCTGCAAGACCACTGAAGAACGAGAGCACCTTCGGGTTCATTGATAAACCATAACGCACTGCTTGGTACGTTGTCTGCATTTGATCTCAAATGTTAACTCCCGTCAACCAGAGTTCCTCCAATCATGTTCTGGAGAGACTGTGGAGACTCTGCCACAAACTTCCTAGCTGTTATTTCCAGGGCCTTCTTGCTAGATTCGTGAGTTACCATCCTAGAGACTTCTATGACGACGCATAGCATCTCGCACCTTGGCGTAGGTCGAGCTACATTTCCCACCACATCGATGATATCACGACTGGACATCTTCTCCAACGGAACCTCTAATTCGTGAGCCCAATTGGGATTAATGAGGCCAAGTGAGGACGTCATGACTGAGCCTGAATCCAACACTGAACCAGTCTCAGTACTTGTAGATGGTTGATGCATTGTTGGTATCCGATGTATTTGCAGCAGCTTTTTTACCTGTGAAAAAATCAATATTTAGTAATGTGAATTAATATTGTATCGACAAGACTCAGTCTCTAAAATTGAATAAGAATACAGCTGCAATAAAAGTAGAGATTTTTGCATCAAATCCTGCAACTGCTCCTTGACGTTCATGTTTCATGTTTCTCATAGCTGCATGAGAAGCTCATTCACCAGCTCTTCAAATAGGGAAATGTTCTATTAGCTACGATGAACAAGGGAATGAAACAACTTGTCAGGGGTTCATTGCCGAATTCCCAACTTTAATTTAAATACATTTCAACATTTTTAAAGATACTTGACTTTCATAAAATTGATCATAAATGTTTCAAGAAAAATTTCTTTAATTAATGTCTTTGTTAATTAGTAGATTCATAGTAAAGGTAGCACTTCAAGTAACACTCATAAGCCTTCAAAAAACCTTAAGGTGCTTCATAACTCATTTCAAAATGCCACTAGAAGTTTTTAGGCATAATATGCACTCATTCACATAAATTAACAAGTATAGGATGAGATTAAACATTTAGTGAGTAACAAAACTCACTTAATAGTATATAGGAAGTAAGAAACTCAACTACCATGTATCAAAGATTAGAATTTAGGTCAAGTCTGACTCCCCCTAACCACACAACAAGGGTGTTCCCAAGAGAGGAAGGCATTATTTAGTAAGGAATCAAGGGACATGAAAATCCATGCACAAGGTATGTCCTCACACCAAGTCCATAGATATGAATTTGGAAGTAATTCGTGAAACCAGCTGAAAAGGTGAAGAAGAAATTGATAGAAGCAGAAAAAGGCTACAGTGAACCAAAAGTAGGCTGTGTGTAACTATCCAAAAACTTTATTTCATATGAACTAGAAGAAGGCCAACCAAACCTTAAGCTACAGAGGCTTCAAATCCATTCTCCTGGCAGCACTGATATCAAAATACACAGTAGTTGTATCTTCTCAAGAGAAACACTAAGTACCACATCCTATGAACTTTTTTTAAATGTAAGAAAATTGTGCATCATTATATGAAGTAGAATGCTTGCACTTTCTTGCAGGCATTGTTGTTTCATCAGTGAACATTCTATTTGTTTCAGTCAAACATTAAAATTACATATTCACCAAAAATAAAAATATTTCAGAGCATGTGTGAATGTAAAAATCTCTGGTTAAATGAATTTGATTTTGGCCAGTCCTTTTTCCTTGGCCTCTATCATTTTCCTGGCATCATGCTAAATAAATAACTGAATAAAGAAGCATAGCAAAGTAATCAAAGTAGTAGCATATTTTTCATTCACATTTAGCCCACATGTCAAGAAGAAAATGAATTCACAATTTAAATCTTTAGCTTTTGTCGTGTGACTGACTTTTATCCATCCTAATAGCTTCCAAAAAAAAAGTTTAATAAAACTCACCAAAAAAACAAAGATACAATTGTTATGATATTTCTAAATGTTCTATTTTCAAATTCATTTATGCTTTGCTCATTTTCACATTGATTGTAAGAGAAGCAATATGCAAAGGTTTCTAGATAGCAAAAGTCTAAAAAAAATCAGGATAGTAAATGCTTAGATTTTTTTCACAATTGAAGGGTGGAAAGGTTTAGTGGACAACTCGCATTTTTCTGGTCGAAAAAAATGAACTAGACTAGTGGACTCTAGACGAGTACGACAGTGTCACAGCGATAGTCATTGGTAGCATGCATTAGTAGACTACTCAACTCTGGTCGGCTTCAACTGTTCTTAGCGAGTTGCGTTCGAGTTCTTTACTGGAGTATGCGCCAGTGAAGCTCTCTCTACAACCTTTTGAAAGGTGCTGTGCTATTGGTTGATCAAGTATACTACGCTCCTCCCATTTTTCATTTTGTTGTTTTTGTTTTTTTTGTTTTAGATTGATTATTTCACTGCAGTTTCTCATTATAATAATTCTTTTTCAACAATGATGTTCTTTGCCAATGCAGATTGTGGCTGTTAGTTATTGAAATTATACGCATGGGATATGGAATTTTGATATAAACGCAAATGAACACGTCATTTTGATATAAACACGTTGTAATAATTCTTCCCTTTATCAACTGATTCTTTTTCAACTATCAAACGATTTTAACTATCTATAGCTGCAGTTTGAGATTATTTCATTCAAAACTTGGTA
>JACJUY010010767.1:9904-27911 GCA_014220935.1 Platorchestia sp. MABIK
GGGGGGAATATGGGTAAATTCCAAGAACTTTATGGGCTATAACTGTCTATTCAAATGTTATAAACATGCTTTGAATATTCGAGAGCTCATTTCCATCCGGAAGTATTTTATATTTATTCATGAAAAAATTCATGGGAAAAAGCGTTCGCTTCCCTTAAAGGACTGGTACAGTACAAATTGTTATCCATAAGTTACTAATTTGGTAAGAAAACTTTCCATCTACTTAATAAGGATATGTTTGACATTTTTGTGAGCACTGCATATTTGACTGCTATGTATCATTCCTACCATAACAGTAATTTTAAAATTGGTTTTTAGCATAGATTATGTAATGTTTTGTTGAGCTCAAATTTTTCCTTAAGAATTGAATGCAGTTGCCATATCACTGTTGGAGCTTGAAGCATAATTTTGATTACAGAGCATAATTTTGATTACAATCCCTTATAGCAATGCAATCATTCAGATAGGGATTATCAAAATGAACAATACTTTAAATATTGTGGTTTGTGATTTTTCTTCAGTAAATTAGTATTGCTTGTTTATGATGGTAGTGTATAGTTTATTTATGAATTGGTAATGGTGCAATTATTTGCACAGTTTTTGTTGAAATACTAAATACTTCCTAAGTTAATGGTTTGTGTTAATTACTATAATAATTAGTTAATTTTCCATCACCAAATTACTTCATATAGGAAACAAGATCCAGAAGGAAAATATCTACCAAGCATTATTTGAACAGTGCAGCATTGTTTATTCTATTCAAAAGAAAACTGAAATAAAAGAAAAAACTACGGTAGGTTTGGTTTTTGGTAGAGAAAATAGGAAAGCTTCTTTTACGTAGTTAATTAGTAAAGAGTTTCTTGGCTTGTCTATTGTTTTGTTACTTTCCTGGGAACTACCAGAAGAAAATGCTTCTAACTATGAAATTAATGCAAAGCTGTGATAAAGTGGACATGCTTTTGAGGATTTCTACGAATTGAAACTTGACTAATCAATTTTATCATTATTTTATAAACAAGAAAATATGTCTTATACTTTTGAACTTTTATTGAGTGGAAAATTTGTGAAGAATTCTTGCTAACTAGGCTCTTAGAAGACATTTTTTTTATTAGTCCTACAGCCTTAGACCTTTTGTTCAAATGGATTATAGCAGTAAATTTGAAATGTTGCTTATTTGTTATATTTACTTGCAGTTTATCTGTACTTGTTGAGACATTTTCAAGTGACAAGTTATCAAATGAATGAGTTAGTCAAGCCAAAGCTTGTAAAATCTCTGTTGTGGAATGAAAAAGTACCATGGCAGAGAAGTTGGAGTCGAGCCGATTTACGGAGTTGAGGTTTTGGAGTCAGCGAATATCCACCAACGCGGGCATGGTAATAGTAACTGGAAATGTTCTTGCCATATGCCTATTTTATGTTGCCTATCATAAAAACTAGCAAAATTTCCTGAAATTACTTATGAAAAAAATTATGTTACCTATCAACAAAAATTTAGTCAATATGTAAAAAGTTTTTTCCCAACTTTTTCAATTGATTTCCAAAATATGATATAATGCAGTAATCATAGTTCATTGCTTGAAAATGAGATTTCGGGATGAATTTACCATTCAGGAAGTTGTTAATTGCACCAAAAATAACAGACTGTGGATAACCATTCTTTGTAAAATATGACCCCTCAGGAGGACACAACTATTGTGTCTATGGGAATTAGCACTCCCAGGGGGACTATGTGAGGGCCTGAGCTAAAGGTTAGGTAGGCTTTCTTTTTGTTAAAATAGAATAGGTTTTGGTTTTGTTACGGATCATCTTTTCTTTGATTCACTGCCATCCTGTTTTTCAGCACCTACTACTTTCTTCTTAAACTTTTTCTTCTTTCATGATCTTCTTTCTTAGCTTACTGTTTCTATGCACCTTGTGCATAGATTCTGCGTTCCCTCAACTCCATACTAAATGGTGCCTTCATTCTTCCTCTCATGGAGCATCTTTGTTGTAGTAAATGAAGGCTAAAACTTTCTTATATAATAATAATGATAATAAAGTGTCATTTATGTTGATGGGTAGCAAAATAGGCAAATGGTATGAAAATATCCAATTATTATATTACCAAGTTGGAGTCAGTCCTTCAAATACCCAGGAGTCAAAGTTGGATGTTCAGAGTCCCAACTTCCTAGCCCTGTAAAAAACATCAATGTTAATTTGGACGGTCAGTTGTCTTGTTTGGTTCTTGTCAGCTTTTTATTTTATCTCCTTAATATTTTATTGTTTGAGTTAATTTTACTCCAGCGGTGTGGAGGGACGGTAAACTTGATACAGCTCCTCTCACAAGAGGATTGAGCGTCAGTGCAGACCGATTAGCTTTTACATTGCCGCTCAATATGACGCTCCTTCCCCAGAGACAGCAATCGTCAGTATTGCTCTTGCAATACTGACAGAATATTTACTGAGTAATTTGCAGAAGTTAAAGGCTAATATTCTAAGAAACTTTAATACTACCCAATTACCCTCAAAAATAACTCAATGTAAAGAAAAAATAAATACCAATTACTAATTTGTAGGTGTACTTTTTAAGATTTTTCCTTCATTTTGAATAATCTTCTAATGACACCTGCTGAACGTTTTCCGTCTATTTGAAGTACTTTCCCTTAGAGCGATGCATTTTTAATTATGCTGTAATTAATATTACGTTTACATGCGCAGTGTGTATTTTGTCTATTTTTGAATAGGGACAGCTGTTTCCATTATTGGCCTCTCAGTGTTTGAATTTTCATGTTAACTATTTCAATATCGAAATTAGGAAAGGGGGATGCTATTTTTTTATAAGCATCTTCTCTGGACACTCTTTTTTTATACTCTGCAAGCTTAACGTTCCATAAACATGGAAATTCTTTCAATTTTTTTATATGAGTTGAAATTTCTTCCTTGCTCCAAAATGTGTAAGCCATGACTAGATATGCTCTCTACAGTCTCAAGTGCAACTAATCGCTGTTGACTGGCAGTGCATACCACCAATATTTAGCACGCGGAATGTTGCCGCTCTTTACCGTGAGCGTGGCAATAAGGGACATTTTGCATTGCTGTAGGCAGAGCTTATTTGACTGGCAGAATTGAGTGACGGTGGAGCGCCAAGAAACTGTCAATGTAAAAGGCCCTTTACAGTCCAAATTAGTACGTAAGCATTAAATTGTTTAGCTAATTTAACCATGTATAAGAGCATGAAAAATTATATTTCAAGGTGCTGCTGGTAAACCATTGAAAAAAGGTTTATTTTTTCTTTTGCAAGAACTCCAACAGATTTAGCTTTTCTATGAAAGAAATACGTTGTGTTTAATTTATTGAGAGTTTATTTATTTACTACCCAGCATAGATTCATTGACAGTGGGAGGGCAAATGGTCCAGCCTGCTGGGTGCCTCAACCTGAAGCATCTTGAAAGTGCAAAATACATTGGGTATTAAAGAGAACTGAAACTTCAAGATGTGTAGATTCTCAAACTATACTACCATCCTACTATCACTGAAATGCATCTTTCCAATTTAACATTAGTTTTCTCTGCTGTGAGTTCTGAAATTACAAAACAAGGTAAAGCTAAAGGTCAAGAGAAAATCTCTTACACAGTAGGTCGTTCTTACACTTGTTTCAATTGAGGTACTGACCTGAGACATTCTTACAGACCACCATACTGCTTCATTTAAGAAGCTGAACTGACTTTAATTATTTGAGTTATTGGCTACAGGTCCCCTAACCTTCTAGTTTTGATCAAATATTTGGCCATAGAATTCAAAATCTTATGTTGCTTGTCTCTATCAAAATTACCTCCTCTTGAAATGGTCTTAAGGGTAAATGATACACCCAAAGCATGCAATTCATCATAGAGCATTGTTCTTTTATTTGTGTATTTGGGTCACTGGGTCACTGGATTTTCCAGAGTCCATACTGGATGGTCTCTCTCTGCTTTCTTGAGATTGCCTTTGATGTAACTATTGGGTATCAAAATAATTCAAGATTATGATGATAATATTGAAAGTATAATGTGCTGGTCAACATATCATTTGCTTGTTGGTTGTTATTCAAGTTTTTATAACCCCAATTTTGAGTTTGTGAAAGTGTAGGTTTAGAATAATGCTCTTGTCCAAGCATCTCATAACTAGAGGGTTAGTTTCCATACTGGATATGCCTTACACTAGTGAGAAAGCATTGTTCCTGCATAGCTGATTGTAAGCTGGCTGTTACTAGTCTTGTACCCTGGGTGTTGGATCTATATACTGTTAAGTAGATTTAAATAAGCCCTGAAAAGTCAATCACAAAATTCATAGCATTGTGTAAATAAAACAAGAGTGAACTATGGATCTGAATGTTATTTACCTCAAATTTAATAGTAGGCTACTACCCGTTTCATTCTGAGCTTCAACTGGACAACATGGAGAACTTTGGATCTCAATATATCAATATAGCTGGAATGGTGTAAATGCTAAGCTAATAGGTGAAAAATACAAGAACGAATCAGTTTGCGTTATTCAGTTTGCGTTATATAGATATTGTGGACAATCATAGGTTTTATTTAGAAGCACATTTATTTTTAATGCATTGACTTGTATTAAAAAATTACTCCAAGGATTTGTTCAAGTATAAGTTTAGTTCAAAATAAGCATGTTGTTTGAGTTGATAACATTAGTGTAGGACTGAGTAGTTTATGAATTTGAATTGATGTTTGTGAGTGAGTCAAGTTTATTGTTAACTAAAAAATCAAGCAAATATATCATTCAAATTGGTCATTTCATTGATTAAGATGTGGAATTCTGTTCATAGATATTTGATTCACTTGCTGGTTATATCATTTTTGATGCAGGTCATCTCCCTAGTTACAAGCTTGCGTTATCTTGATTATTTTTTCTATTTAAAATTTGAATTTGGGCCAATTTCCCTGTAGATTTGATTTGTTTCTCTGTTGCAGATTTTGAGAGCAAATTTTTCTGTGTAGTTGTGTGGTCCAGCCAACATGGGAATACAGGGTCTCTCTCGCCTCATTGCGGATGTTGCCCCAATGGCTATCAAGGAAAATGAGATCAAAAATTATTTTGGTGAGTTTACTGCATTCCTCTTGCAATTTAGTATGTTAAACTTGCCTTTAGTTTATTATGTAGTTCTTTGATTTTCCTGCTCATATTGTATATTTTATTTTAATAGAATATTCCTGAACTACAATTTCCAGGTTTAATGGGAAAAATATTTCAAATCTCAATTTGCTCTCATAAATGCCAAGGCACAATAAGAGTGAAAAAGTTTGATGGGAAGATGTAGTGATGCAAAAAAAACGGTTTTATTTGATGGCAGTTTTTTTTGCAAAAAAAACATGTTTTTTATGTGTTTTTTTTGTTTTTTTNAGTATATGTTCAGATGGAGCTCCTTCTAGGATAGGATGTCTCAGGGTCCTTTTCATCTTTTGTAAAGAAGCTAAATGAAGATGTTATTGTAACTCGCTGCTTTCTTGATAAAAAGGCTTTGTTGGCACAAAACTCACGAGAAAATTTCAGAGACGCTTTCATTCAAGATGTCCTGGTGATATGCTTTATTGAAAACAGACCTTGCATTGACGTATAGGCACTTGACACAGACGGGTATTTTCCACATCGATGTGAGGTGACTGTCTATAAGGAAAGTACTTACCTGTTCACACAAATTACGGCGAGAACCTATAGGGTTTTTAAGAAAATGTAAACAGTCATTTTTCTGACTTTTCTTAGCACTAATTTTAAATTGTCACCTTACAGTGTTTGCCAGATACATTTAGCATCCCAGTAGTTTCAGCATTAGCTTGAACGAGAAAGATGAAGATATCGTCACATCCACGATCAAAATAGAAGCGTTTTAAAGACGACTAGAGATTTTGGAATAAAGCCATGAAAAACAACCCGAAGATGCTTTAGATCTTTCAAGCCTTTAGTAAATAAAATTCCAAAAACGAAACTCTTCCATTGATTGTTATTGAACTTTTGACTACTCTAAAAGAAAAGTTAAATTAATTTTTTCATTAGCACTGCAAAACATGGCTGAATTAGAAATGCTTTCGCAGTAACTTCAAGTGATTCAGCAGCTTCAAGTGGGAGCAAAAGAGCTGGGTAGCTTACGCCAACTGATAGTTGATTTTTGACTTAACACAAAGAATTTTCTCTGAGAGCATTTTATACGTATGTTAAAATAGAATGTGTGTCGATATCTAAAAAAGTATCCGACTTTTTGTGTCTCATTTTCAACAACAAACATATGAGAACCCTGATTTTCCAACCTTGCTCAAATTAAGTGCAAAAAATGAAGAACCCCCCAATTTAAAAATGAGAAATTGAGACTTTGCCTTGCCAACTGCCAAACAAACGCTCAAGCTTCAAAGAAATCCCGAAGATTTATCAAATTCATGTATCTTATTCCATGAAAGCAGAAATACATATAATTAAGATATGTTTAGGATTCCATTTTCCATTTCTCTACGTATACTAAGGTACTTAAATTAATCATAACATATCTTTCATACTTTTTATTTAATTCACCAACAATATTGTTCGTAGATGTAGAGATGCGTCAAGACCGCAAAAATTTTGAGAACCACTACACCATCGGAAGTTTTCCTGAAAATGATCGTCAGGACATAATAAGGCGACCAAACTTCTAGATGCTGATGACGTGAGAAACAAAATGCGCTCGAATTGTCGCAATGAAATTTCAGCTACTGTTAAATACTTCATTGTAGTGTCATCTGCAAATTGGCTGAGAGTTCTTGTTTAGACTTCTTTTGATAAAAATCATTAGAAAAAAAAAAGGCAGTTAACTCAGTTAATTCTCAGTAAATAACTCAGCTGATTGTCAAGATTAAGATCATAAGAATTTACTCTGAACCACTTTCTTGTTCCCTAAAATTGTTCAGTGAAATATTTGCTAGGTATGTTTTCACGACCTCTTATGTCAATGAGAATCTAATATTGCGCTACTGAAATTTTTCCTACTAGTAATGAACTCTTCCAAACATTCGCGCAACGTATTGTATTTGTCAGTGCCAGGCAATGTGAATACGTAGTTCCCGATAATCATAAATTACGCGGCCAAGAGCTCTTCTTGCCTCCTCAGCAAGTTGCGCCCGTAAAAAAAAGAGCGTTTCGAAAAAAAGAAGTAGGAAGGCCCGATTTAGTATGGAGATAAGGGAACGCGGAATCTATGCTGAAGGTGCATAGAAACAAAAAGTTGAAAAGGAAGTCCATGAAGCAGGATAAAAGTTAAATAAGAAAGTAGGAAGTACTGAAAAACAGCAAAGCAGTGAACCGTAAAAAATGTGGTCCTTAACACAAAAACAAAAAAACATTTTATTTTAACAAAAAGCAGTCCTTCCTATATAACTCTCAGCTCGGGCTTCACACATGTCCCCCTGAGAGTGCTAATTCTCATAGATACAATAGTTATATCCCCTTGAGGGGAATAAGAAAAGGAAAGAAGAAAAAAGTTGATGACAGCGGGAGGAGCTGAAAAAAGAGTAGCAGTGAACCGAAGAGGAAATTGCCTCTAGCTTAAAAATAAACTTGTTCCATTGAAACGAAGGCTACCCAACCATAACTTCATTGACCTAAAAATGGGGTTCAAATTGAAGACTGAAATTTAGTTTGCACTTTTGAGCATTTTTAAGCTCTGGACAGTGTTGAAGACGATTAGAGCAGTATTGCGCTTGTCCTTCAACCCAAGAAGTCCTCTTTGTATGAACAGCAGTGTTTTTCTACAAGATTTGGGGTAACTCACATTGAACGGATAGTAACACGCTAGCACACAGTAACACCTTGCAATATTCCCTTCACGCAGCATACTTCAACACCTTCAGCAAGAAGTATACCCTCTGCATCAGGGTCGTCAGGGTCACTGAAGTGAAGCATATATATAGGAGCAGGTCCAGTCTCTTCCTGGAAATAATGAATGTCTTGCTTCGAGTAGTCCGGGAGCAGATTCCTCAACTAATTATAGAAAAATGCCGCAAATTGCTCAACATGAGTGTGAGGACACACATACGAGTATGCAATTTTGGCCTTCTAACAAGCACATGTCTTGACCAGTAACTTGAATTAGAATGTAATTACCAGATAGAAGTCAAATCATTTTTTTAAATGGACTGAATTTTATTAAATCTTAGGGCATGAAGTGTTTGTTATAATTTTAATATGAAGGTAACTGCCCATGAAGAAGACAAATTCATTAAGGTACTGTATATATCGATAAGAAGTATAATCATGCCTCAAAACTGGAGGCTTTCAAGCGTTCCATTAGGCAATGGAAAACCTTCGAATACAATAGACAGTTCCTCTCATATATAGCACAATTCTGGGAATAAATAGTCTATTGCAGTGTTATTCACTATTTTTTGCAAGAGAGCCACTTCAATTAAACTCATTGATTGAAAGAACTGCAGCTACTGGAAGTTAGCGTATATTACATGAATTAGACATTAATTGATTTATTCATTTTTCGAGAGCCGTGAATTGAGTCCTCGCGAGCAGCGCACTGAATACCACTGGTCTAGTGGAACGCATTTAGTAGATGGTTAGATCAATAATTCGATTCAGAAAATCAAAATGAATTATACCTGTATATGTTTCACAATTATAAAGAGATACAGTCAAAGCATTTTGTGCATGTATAAATAATTTGCCTAAACATTTGTTGTAAGCAAGAAGTACATCTAATATTGGAAAAAAACGTAGTTGATGTAGGTTTGCGTACAAAAAATTGCATGGGGTCTTTTAAGCATGGAGAATCGTATTCTCCTGACATGTAGAATCCATGCAATGGCATTAGTGTTCGGTAGACACTCATTTGTAAATCAATATTCATGATCTAATTGTCATAAGTTTCTACACTCGTAATTTAGAAAAATATGAGCTTCGAACAACTGACCAAAATTTAGTGAAAATTGAAAACCATTTAAATGGATACATTTATCAATAGACTGTTGAAAAAAAACTTCTTTTATATCAGAATAAATAGATCCAGTTTCATGACGAAACAAAATTTATCGAAGAAAACAAACTCAAAATAATTACAGTGGTGTTTGAATAGATGACTTCGCAATTGACATCTCAGTTTTTCTTATATCAAAACATCAAGTACTGAGACATCAAATTAAAAATTAATTTTAACTTACTTATGGGGTAGCGGTAAAGTTCACAGATTTCTTCATTAGACTGGGCACTTGAAGAAGGGCACTGCATACCATACGTTCTGCTGACAAAATTAATAGAAGTTAATTATCCCTAAGTCAGAATCATAAGTGTAAAATATAAAAATCTGAAACTTTACAACAGCCTGTTCCCTTCGGTCAAGAGGGGCAAATAAAGGGCAAACGTTGTTATTCTTTGCTCACCATTAGCCAAGTTAACTCTCCGAGCTTTACCTCAGTTGTAAGGCACGCAGCACACTAAACCTACTCCTGCCCCATGGTGTGGGGTACGAAGGTCCAGACGAACACTGGCGACCACCCCCAATACAACAGATGAAGCCCTCACCGCTTCAAACACCCACCCTCTATCCTTCTGGCTGCGTTCAAATCAGACACTCACAATCTCTTCCCATTTATCACTCTTCTCGACATATCAATTTGCTTTTTCTATAATCCAGCTCTTTACGATATACTCTTTAAACACCGTTCAATCATTCAAAACTTGGCTATATCTGACCTTGCCTCCATTACTTAGTTTACTATAGATGTTCCTCATTATTTTTTCATAAGATCAAAGTTGCAAACTATATTAACAGAGAAAAATCTGCTCTTCTTGACAGCTTCTTTCCTACACCACTCTCTCTACTTCATTTCTTACTCCATCTCTGTGGCATTGACAGACTGTCTGTACACGTACTCAAATGTTTCATCATGGAGAAAACCTGTATTCAGGAAGCATGCCCTAAATGTTAGAAACAGGGCTCAAGCTACCCAAACTATATGGCCACGGATGATGTTCCTGCTACTGGTGGCAATGAGTCGCCCAGTGGACCGGACAGTGTTCCTGATAATGATGTAGAAGAAAATTCTGACAATTATTTTGACATCACAAAATTTTTTCTTTATATCACAGAAAAACAAGGGGTCACTGAAAAAACAGCCAAATTTATTGTTCAAGAATTTAAAACAAGTATTGAGAACTGCATAAAAATGACTAGTGATATCATGGATGCTAGTAATATCACCGCTGATAAGAAAGTGAACATGCTTTACCCCATATTGCAACTGAAAGTAAACCTTAATGCAAATAATAGTGTATACCAGCAGAGAATAATGTTCATGAAAAACATCAGAAGTGATTCTGTTTTTTTATGATCATTTTTCTCTGCTTGTGTACACTATTGTTTACATTAAGGTTCACTTTCAGTTGCAATATGGGGTAAAGCATGTTCACTTTCTTATCAGCGGTGATATTACTAGCATCCATGATATCACTAGTCATTTTTATGCAGTTCTCAACACTTGTTTTAAATTCTTGAACAATAATTTTGGCTGTTTTTTCAGTGACCCCTTGTTTTTCTGTGATATACAGAAAAAATTTTGTGATGTCAAAAATGTCAGAATATTCTTCTTCATCATTATTAGGACACTGTCCGATCCACTGGGCGACTCATTGTCAATAGTAGCAGGAACATCATCCGTGGCCATAGTTTGGGTAGCTTGAGCCCTGTTTCTAACATTTAGGGCATGCTTCCTGAATACATGTTTTCTCCATGATGAAACATTTAAGTACGTGTTCAGACAGTGGCCAATGCCACATCTGACATTGAAGTTAAGAAGGTGAGCATGTTCTGTGGAATGCCTGAACAACAGAGAAATGAATCGTGTCTCATATGCACAAAGGCAGCAACTTGAGCAATCCATTTTGTTTTACGAAATTTCTTAGAGCCAATTTGGAAGCAAATTTTGATAGAAGTTTCTTTTTAGGTTCAAAAACTTTGAATGAAATACAATTCTCAAAAACACTGTTATTATTATTGCCAATAAAGCATAGGCGGCATGAAACATTGATCAGGATACACACAAACTGCATTCTCAATCACACCAATTAAGCTCTCACAAATGTACGGAATATTCAGAAATTTTATCCAAAGTAGCAATCCATTCACACCATATTATAAATGGTGCAAGAGCTCAACAAACCAGAAATAAAAATGTTGGCAGGAAATTTTTACATGATCTCTTAATTGAACATGCACAGGACAAATAACGCAACTCAAAACATGATGAGTAAATAGTGTTAGGCTTACTTGAGCATCAGCTTAAATGGTAATTTTAGCTTATACAATACATTTGATGATCAGCTATTTTTCCTACATTTTTAGGTTCACTCCCGATGCAAGTTACTCAGCTGAAGCATACGCAGTAATGCAAACCAATTAAGCTCTCAATATGCTCAACCTGCAAAAATGTTCATAATGAATTTGAATTTCTGCGCACATATTTTAAAACAAACGGTTTTCCCTTGGGTGTCATCAATTCGCAAATTAAAAAATTTATATCGAAACGATACGCAACCCAGACCGTTGAAGAAAACAATAAAGAACTTCTATATTGCTCTTTCCCGTACTTTGGGGCGCCTTCTGAAAAATTGTCATCCGAGTTGAAATTTTTGTGTGAAAAATATTTTTTGGGCCTTCAGTTACGCGTATCTCTTGTTAATAATTTTAAGGTTGCTTCTTTTTTCCGGTACAAGGATACGCTTCCGATGGAGATGCGAGCCTCTCTGATTTATTCTTATAGTTGTGTGCAGTGCACATCATCGTACGTCGGCATGACGTCACGCAATTTTTATATCAGAGTGGCTGAACATCGGGGTCGAAGCTTCCGTACTGGGAACCAATTAGCACACCCCTCACACTCCGCAGTACGTAATCACGCAGAAAAATGCAACGCACCGATATCCCCTGCAGACTTCAGAATCTTAGATTCAGCTTCAACTGCATGCGACCTTAGAATTTTAGAGTCACTGCATGTTTTTAAACAAAAACCGGCCCTCAACAATACTGACAGCTCCTACCCTTTGCAAATTGTAACTAGGTAGCAATCCTTTCGATTTATTTTTCCGAGTCATTTTTAATATTATTTTGTTTTCGTGATTCTCATTATTGACTGTATCCAACTTTTTGTTTTCTCTTTTATACAGACAGAATGATTTGTACTTTTATGAACTGATGATGGAGCTGGACTCCGAAACGTTTTCCTAGTAAATATGATTAAGTTCTTTGGAATTTACCTCGTTTTTAAATTCCTCAGTAATGCAAATATATAGGTGCTTGTGGAATATATGTCACCACTTTTAATTTATGATTTCTTTTTGATGTTGAGGGTAGGTTGAGTTAGGCTAGCTTAATTAAATTGTTATTAATGTTTAATGTTTTAAATTTTCATTTTGTTTCAGGCCGAAAGGAATCTCTGGGACCTTCCAAGAACTGAAAAGGAAGGTCCCAGATATTACATAAAGTAAATAAATTGCATTAAAAATTAATTTTAATCTACAAGAATACCTTCTCAGGAGAATAATCCATTCATACTGTCCAGAACATCAATTCAATATTCATTAAACAATTCCTTTTTCCGCTTCTTCCCTTAACAAAACTTTTTTAACTAAACAAATGGTGATAGATAACCCACAAGAACCTGCAATTATAATACCGTCTCCTGGCCATGTGACTTTATCAATACAAGGCACAATCTACAGAGCTATTGAAATTGATTCATGGTCGAGAAGCATTCTGATCAAACTTTCACATATTAATTAGTTTATTTTGCATACAGTTATGACAGTTATTAGACAATTCAAAATATGCTGAGCAATCTACAATTTCAATATTTTCAACATGACCTTTAGTTTAATAAATATGACTCATATTCTTTTGAGGAAGGGTGACCCTAAAATAGGGTAGATTGTTCAACAAGTTCAACTACTTAAATGTTAAAAATGCAAGAATATTTTGGGAAATTTTGGTATAATGAAACTTGGCATATTAATATACTTAACCTCTTATCAAAGCACAACTTTGCTCCAATAGTGGCTTTCTGCTATTGCCTGCAGGCTGCATATTATCTAAAGTCGCTGAAACAAAATAACTGGATGGTTCTCTTTTGTTCTAATCTTATTCGATACATTTACTTAAATGCATTAGCTTAGTAATCTATTGCGTTTGCTGAGCACTTTTTGGTATAATGACATATGGTTTCAGATATATGCACTTCTGCATCTAAAATTTCCAGAGTAATTAACAATCTGTACTGAAATTAGCACGTTTCTAATAAAATGTTTCAGTCCACCATATTAACAAAATCATTGAACGATTCATTAAAATGCTTCATCACGATTTTGACGATTACAACTTGTTCCAGAAGCAAACGAGCGCAACGCAGATTACAAGCTCACTTTTCGATTTAAAAAATCATTACATCTTCAACAGTCTTGTATGTATACATAAACAAACACCAGTATCGCACAGAAATTCACATACCGCAGACGTAAAAATCGACAAGTAAAAGAATCCACCAGTTATTAAACAACACATCACACAAATACAACTTCAGCGCTGCGTTAATCAATGTACTATATTTCTCGCGGGACTGACGCGTAATAATACAACACAGCACAACACAGTAAGAAAGCTCCTAGTTTTCCGCAGAGCAATCTAATTCTCTGCATCGATGAAATTTTTGCATAAAAAGCAAAGGAATTGTCATTAAATGTTATGCTCAAGTACCAACAGTATGTTGTTACACTATTTAGCAAATGTTTTGTTATCGCACTGATCATATTCTGTTCGCGTACGAACGAACGAACAACACCTTGCTTTGAGACACTTACGCTCATCAAAGAAGAGTCGCACTTCCGATGAGACATCTGCTCTCTCTCTTTGCGATGTTCTGGCTACCTATGAGACACCTGAACAACCATGAGACACTTAGAGAGGCCAAAATTTCTTTCAGTGTACTAACTGCTGTACTACTCATTGCATTGTGTTTGGAAATTGATGTCTCAAACAGTGAGAGTTACTCCGTAGCTCCATAAAGAGGCCCAAACAATTCGGCAGCCACTGCCCACACTTCGGACAGCATCGCCGCACTGATGAGCATTCAAGTTTGTCATATTATAGCTTTCTTCTCGAGGGAAACGACAATTGAGCAACGAAGGACTTGCTCAAGTCTGTGATTTGACTTGAGTGAGCGAAATAAGAAAATTCTAATGTTTATTTTAAGAAGGTCAAAAAATTAAAAAATAAATCATAAACTTTCCCAGATCAAATTATGATGTCGAAACCCTTCAAATGATATTTCATGAATTTTACCCAGTGGCGTGGGATGGTAAAAATCAAATTCAGAAATTGTATTTATTTTGCTTAGGTAGACTTGTTTCGTGCCAGCCTCATATCTTTCAAATCAAATGGGTATTGACACGCTTGAGATAATGACAAAAATTAACTACTAAAATTAAGAGCCAGTGATGTACAGCATATTTGCGGTGTACGCTACAAGTTTTCAATCACGCTATAGGACCCAACAGTTGTGAGACCGAAAGTAGTTTAATAAATCGAAATGATTGAGGATTCTCTCCTTCGAAGGATTTATCACAGATGATTGGAATGAGCTGAAGAGTGTGCTTTGAACGCTCAGTGATAAAGCCATAATTCATAGACTGTCGGGTATTTCAGCACAATTACGATCGTCAAAGGATTGGTTGATTTCACGGGAAGTTTTGTGGGATTTACAAGGGAAAAGCTTAACTCACTGTCTCCGTTATAATAAGAAGTACAAAAGACCACACCCAATAGGTGACGGGCAGGGTGTTAAATCACGCACGCCTGGCTTTGCTAATCCTTAGGGATTACTGACAAAAATCCAATCAGAAATTATTGACAACATCGTCAACGATTCCTGACGAGGACTACCAGTGTCTAACAATTTCTGCCACTCAAAATTTTCGCCGTCGCACCTATAGTAATCGACAGCAATCAGAAAAAAAACAGTTTATTTCTAATGAAGATAGTACAAAAAAGATGGTACATCATTGGTTTTTAAACATCTTAAAGTAAACACACTTATATGATGCATATACACGAGTATTGTAATATTCATGTCACTAGTCGAAAACAAATGATTGAGGGCAATGTATTTCTAATGGTGCTTAATCTAGATTTGATGATATATGTAACTACAATTATAAGAGACCACACAATTTCATTGCCGATACATTTTCTTTGTGGGGTGAAAACACTTTTAACAGTTTACATGTCCATGACATAAAGCTTTGAATTTCTTGACACCAGGAAATAATATTAGAATTGCTTGTTTCGGCAGATGTTCAAAAATGTTATTTCGAGCAAGCATGAAAAAAAATACAAGCATGAGAATTACGAAAATTACAAGTTTTGTTTCTCTAATTAAAATTTTTTAACATAACGGTCATTAGTTTATAAACATCTAATTAAAACATAAGCGGGTGATCACACAACAAATTTATATTTTTTACGTGAATGCTTTACAATAATACAGAGATGACTGATTAGGTAATGTTACAAGTTGAGAGTGAACAGAAAAAAAAACGGTATCTCTAGTTCAAATGCTAGTTGTTAGTTTGGTACATACAAATGCACATATATAAGTGTACATATATATACACATATACATGCACATACATACCGACGTAAAAACATACACCTAACATGCATACATGCACATATCCATGCCCATGCATCGAGGCAATCATAATACATATGCGTTCTACAAAAATGTTGAGCGATGTTCTGAAATATGGGATAATGAGCAAAGGAGGTTCGATCGTAACTACTTTTTCAGTTTGTGTTGCTGCTTACAATTTCTAATGAAGTATTGTAACGAAAAGATCACTGGTTGATAAGCATCATATTTTTCATGTATGGGTGATCATACAACAAATATATATTTTTTATAAATTCTCTACAATAATGAAGTGAAATGATGTGTTAGGTAGTGACACATGCACTCATATACGCACACATAGCGTGCACACTAAAACATATACAAAAGTAAGCATGTGTGGAAATATCAACGTAAACTAGTCAGCATAAACTAGTATTCCAATCGAGGGTCTCAGAGAAAATGTCTTTTATCACGCCACTAATTTATGGTATTTCCACGCTTATAATAGTGGCACAGAACAGTCTACCTGAGTCAGAAACATGAAAACGATTGTTCTGCAACGGTACCCAAGTACAACATAATTGGAGAAATACGTGAGATCAACCACCTAGCTGGGGTTGTCTTAATATACTCTATATATAATAGAGCGTAAGAGATGATATGATAATTTGCACTACACAAGCCTACAAGCCTAACAAGAACATTTTTGAACTTTAATAAGAGAAGAAAACATGAATGTCCTATAAGGGTATCAAATTAGAAAAAGTTACATGATCTCTGAAATATGGTGCAGAATGTTTGTAATTGATTAACATAAATTGGTTCCATGACGGTCAAGTTTGATGCTCGCACAAAAACGGAGAGGAAAGACATAAAAATGTACCCTTTAGTTGGTATATTTAGGTTGAATAGCGCTTGTTAATTCATGAAAATAATAAAGAAAAGGAACTTCGTGGATTGAAAACACTTATGACAGTTTACATGTACATGACATATAAGCTTTGGATTTCTTGACATCATGGGATAATTTCAGAATTATTTGTTTCGTCAGATATTCAGAAATATCATTTCGAGTGTGCATGAAAAAAGGGGAAAAGTGAACTGACTGCCTAAAAGAACACGCTTTAGCCCACACAGCAAGTTTATAAGACAAATGCAAGTCGCTTGATCAGAAATTTTGCAAAAAATTGTTGTGCGTAAGTTTATGAATACACGTACATATACATGAATGAACGCATACATAGACACACACACATGCACACGGATACCAGTATACAAATTTGAAAGGTTTGTAAATTACAGGTCTGGTTTTCTAATTAAAACATTTTAACGTCACGGTCATTAGTTGATAAGCATCTTGATAAACGTACATGGGAGATCACGCTACAAATTTATAATTTTTTGTGAATTCTTTACAACAGTAAAGAGAGATGACGAGTTAGGTAATGTTACAAGTTGACAGTGCAGTATTTCTCGTTCAAATTCTAGTTAATAGTTTAGTACATTTATATTTGTAAATGGGATTTATATGTATACGCACAAACATGCACGTACGCACCTATGTATATACATACACATAACACGCCCACATACACACATACATACCTATACGTCTATGCAATCATATGATAATACATATGTGTTCTGCGGAATGCTGTATGATGTATTGAAATATACATAAATGTCAGGCTACACAGGGTGTTGCCGAACCCAATGATTCAATAGTTACCCATAGTAAATAAGTTCAATATTTTCTTTCAAGCATTTGGCCTGTGGCAGAGTGAAAATAGATGAGTCATTCCCCTAATCAATGTGCCTACGCTGATGGTACGCCAGTGCATTTACTTTAGTTAGCCCTTAAGTTTTATTTGTATTGTATTTCAAAATCCCAACGTTTGTTTGATTACCTAGCTGAATAGCACAAATATTTTACATGTAATTCTACGTGTACTTGCCATATTATGCAGTAGCTCATGTTTGCACGCGATATTTTTACAAAATAAAATAAATTACTGTCTTTGCTTAAATGTATCCGTGTATTTAGAAGGAGCTGCATTGGGAACCGTGAACGAAAAGAGAAAATCTTGTAGTGAATAAAGCTTACCATTCTCCTTGTTAGCCTGGCTGTAGTACATCGACACCTCGCCGTGGAAGTTTGGGGAAGGAGTTCGTTATCCCCTTTTCTGGGTTTAAAATTACTATAAATAAAACAGGACAATAAGAGGTTCTCACGTGTCGTATTTATTCAATCCATGAGTAAATGTTATGTCGAGTAATGCAAGACACTATGTCACGGTAAAGGGGTAGCTGGGTAGACCTGCAATAGTAATACAAGTCAGAAC
>JACJUY010010768.1:8764-40199 GCA_014220935.1 Platorchestia sp. MABIK
GTTTATTTTGGTATGTTTCCAATATGTATATACCTTAGTTTCTCCATAGCTTTTTTTGTTGAGAATGACTCATCGAGTCGAAACGTTCAATTTTAACAGTAAGCATTTTAATATAAAATGCTAAGTTTCAAAGCCTTATTCCTCGCTATTATTTTCCTATAGCGGGAAGATTGCGGAGGGTTACCGCGCTGGCCCGCTTCTAGCTCCGTGCTCCCACCGCTACGTCATGGGGGCGATCCATGCCAACCGCACTACTTGAGCTTCTATGCTCAGTAAAATATATGGCTGCCGCATGTAATTCTTTGCTCTTTCGGTGACCCTTAACCAGATTAATTTTCAAGAAAACGCAATTCATTATCTTTGGATCCAAACACGCGATCGAAAAATTTCAAATCTTTCTTTTACGGTGGGGAATGATGATATTAAGTCGTCAGAGAAAGTGAAAAATTTCGGGATTTGGCTCGATAGAAACATGTCTTTCAAATACCACGTTGGGAATATCTGCGACAAATTTACGAAACTTTAATGTTTTTTAATCGTATAAAAAGTATGCTCGACAAAGTCTAGTTTATAGGCCATTCAATCTTTAGTTTTATCACTTATTGACTATTGTAGCCTAGTAGGGGGAGAGATACCTCATTCAAAAAGAGTGACAAATATGCATGAATTTCGCAGCCTAGGTGGTGTGTACAAGTAAATTCAAAAAGAGTGATCACGTAACACCTCTCCTAAATAAATTCGGCTGGACTTCAAGAAAAGTTTCTCGTGCCCAAAGCCCAATATGTATTCTCCTTTTATATATCCCTCAGAGCAATGATGATATAGTGGGATAC
This sequence comes from Platorchestia sp. MABIK, assembly GCA_014220935.1. Lineage (NCBI taxonomy): Eukaryota > Metazoa > Arthropoda > Malacostraca > Amphipoda > Talitridae > Platorchestia > Platorchestia sp. MABIK. The sequence goes on from JACJUY010010768.1 coordinate 9,598, forward strand.
CATCCCCCTCCGTCACCAACTTTAAGCCGAATTAAAGACATAAGACTTAAGGGGACCGTCTAGTCAGAAGTCCATAATCGGTCGATTTTTTTTATTGCTTAATTCGGTAGAGCAATGCACAGTTGATAAGCAGTAAAAAATTTGGAAGCATCTCACGCACCTAAGGCGAGTAAACGGAGGGAGAAGAAAAGGCGGGAAGGGTCGCATGGCGTGTCATCGCTCATGTGCCATATTCTTTCACCGAGAAATTGCTCACCGAGTGTTTATTTCTAAAGACACATGTATTTATCATTCAGCTGTTCAAGAACTTGTACGATTTGGCAATGTCGAGTGCTCGGTACCTCCCATGGACCTCCCCCCCCCCCCNCCCCCCCCCCCCATCCCTCCCTCCTGTTCTGTAGACATAAATAAGACTGCTGGCCGTAAAGGAGTTCATTGTGACATCGTCGAAGCGATTACGATGTCAAATGACTAGCTGAATCTGCCTGTCAAGCTCAGAGTAGCTGGTACTGCATTTGCTATGTTACTGAGTAGCTGCTATGGTACTGAGCCTCACGCCCGTCTCACTCAGTACCAGGCCCCTGGTACCACTTGTGGTACCGGCTTCGACAAGGAACCACAAAATACTTCGACAAAAGATAGCAAAAATCAAGTCAATATTTCAGAATAGTTTCATAACGTCAACTGCGCTGATTTCTCGGAGCAATATAGCTTGTAAATGAGAAAACCTGTAATTCGGTATTAAAATGCACTTCTTGGACACTGCAAATGTCAATATTCAAGTCATTTCTTCTCAGAAACTGGTAATCGTAGAGCAATGGTTTTGATATCATTGGATGCGCAAAAAGTTGCTGCCTAAAGAATCAGGAGATTTCATTGAAATTCATAGTAGCATTTTAGTTACATTAAAAAATCTACGGAAAAATGAATGCCTCTTTAAAATTTTATTTTTAAACTTCTTAAAAACTAAACTAATATGAATTTCAAAAAATTCCTCTGACTCCTTATACAGCTGCCCGTTGGACATCTAATGATACCTAAGTCATTACTCTACAATAACTACTTTTTGAGAAAAAAGGGCTTGAAAATTGTACATCTTTCGCCCATTTCTCCCCATTATCTCTTTAATTATGGTGAAAATAGAAAAAAGTGTGCAAACCAACCCCTATTTATTTTCTAAAATACACACGTACGTCAAATTGCAAAGATCTAGATCCCATAAAAAAATTGTGATGGCCATTTTCTTGATTCTGACTGGTTGTTGCTCTTAAATCAACTACCGTTCATCTGATGTTTGGCAAAGGCTCTGCCAAAATCAGGAACCATACTCTGGAACAAACTTCCCCTGAGTATCAAAATCCCTCAAATACTGAGAGAATTCAACACCAAAATAGCTTGTCATCTTGCGTCTCCACAACAATTGTAACCTGCGGGACATTCTGGAAAAGTAGTTACTAATTTCCACCGCTAATCATCCAATATTTTGTTATATTATAGCACATGCACCACATTTTTGTTCTGTACGTATGCAATGTGATTGCTTGCATGCGCGAATATTTACGAACATGTATGTAAATATATATGATATCAGATCTTGTATTTCAGTGCAGATATCTAGCAGTACTTAAATATTATTTTACGTGGCATTAATGTGTGTGTGATCCTATCAGTTCTGATATCTTTAAAAGACAACACATATATAGGATATACTAGGCAAAACTTGAAATGTGTCACCAAGATGATGATGAGGTTATTCAAGAAAGGGGTAAAGACTTATATCCTATTAGTTGTGAACTTTTCGTTTGTGTTCTCAAACTTTACATCCAGAGTAGCCGATGAGTGATTTCTTAAGCATGGGTTCTTATTATATTGTGTAAAAAGAGAAGAAAGTAATGCTCAATTCTGATGAAGATAAAGAATTTAGTGAGTGATTGAAAAACTTAAAAATCACAACATCACTGTGCATGATGAGTGCCAAATGGAGGAACAACAACGTCAAGAAATCAGCATTTATTATTCCATCAGAGGAGCGGGCCTTCCAACAATGGCTAGATAAAATTATTCTCTGACTTTCCAATTCCTTCAACTTGTGCTTGGAATGAGCCATCTCAATCAGCCAGTGGTTTTAGTTCACTCATTCAGCAACCAGAATTCATGTGAGGTACCACCATCTATTTTTAGTGGATGAATTTTCTCAAGAATTTGAAAATGAAGAAAGCATTAAGCATTGCAATCACATATGAGAACAAACAAACAACAAAACAAACAAGGGTATCAACGGATGCTTTATTTCCAATTTCAAGCCTGATACATATCACCTTGTACATTGGATTTTCACATGCCTTATAACTAACACCAGGATGCCATGACGCTTTCCTCCGGTCAAGACCAGTACCCATTTCAGACACCTGGGTAGAGTGGGGTATTGTGCTTGGAATTTTTTCCCTATAACCAACAGAGAAAATCACCACCCAGCGCCGGGATTCGAACCCTCGTGGCCCTCACGGAGGCAGGTCCTGAAACCACACGGCTATGACGAGCCCGAAAGATTTCACGAAATATCAATTTCAAATTAGTATATAACGTCAGTTCTATAAAACGTTTTGGAGACTAGCTGTTAATTGAGTTGACAGTCTGCAAAGTTAAAAATATTAAAAATCAGATATTTCCTAAAATACATGGAAGCAATATNAAGCCGGCCAACTACCCAATAAATCATCCTTGATCAACTGTAACGTCCTTAATACACCGGCGACACGTCTTTGATTTTCAATTGGGTATGACGGTATTTGAGCTTAATGACCGTAACTGATATACGAATTGTCACGCTCTTATGACCGTATCTGTGCTTAATGACAATATCGGGGTTACGAGTCACCAAGAATATTATGTTCCCAAGTGCTCACATGTTTGTACAATCAGTGCACACTATCAGTTTTTAAAGTAATAAAAGTGTTTAGATGGTTTACCTACCTGATTACATGATCTTTGCGCTATATCGTACATTATCGAATCCCGTCAACATAACTTCTCTACATACTATTCGAAAAACTCAACATTGCCTAAAAAATGACAGCGCATATATGAAAATGGAGCTATAATTCCTCCTTGAAAACTGTCTTCAGGTAGGCTGTTTGAACGGGTATCCCTTCTTCACTCGATTTCTTTAAAAATGGGAATGAATAAATTTCGATTGAATTTCAATCAGCATTATGAAATTGCAATTCAAAGGCTGAAATTTGAAGGCGTTATGTGTTTCACGTATCCAATTTACAGAGTATTGATTATGTATCCATCAATACATAATCAATGTTTTTAGTATGATTATCATCTTAGGTATTAAGACCTGAATGAAAAAGAAGTGGTAATATAAGTTATGGGAAAGAGAAAGGTAGGTTGTTTGCTAAAACTGAATGAAAGTGTGAAATTAAAAGTTAATGTAAAGAAATTAAAGTCAGAAATCAAGGTATGATATCTGGGTCGGATACTTGCAACAATTTTCTAATGAAGAGAAATTGTTCCTTCTAGATTACCCGAATAAATAAAACGACATCAAGATGACATAATTTTATTCATTTACGTTGAATATTCATAATGGGAAGTTCAACTTTGGGCTTCTGGTGATCTTGAGAATACCAACTTATATTTTTAGCAAATGACGAATCTGAATTTTACCCAATAACAATACGATAAAACAGGAGAATATCAAAGATCTAAACGTACAGTTATTTCACTAAATGTGCCTAGTTATTTCATTAACTGTTAGTCGCAGCTATTTCACAATCTGTTATTGCCTAGTTATTTCACTAATCAAGTGTGCCGAGTAATTTCATTAGTGTCCAGTTATAATAAATTATTAGTTATTGCCCAGTTATTTCATTAGTGTGCTCAGTTATTTCACTAACTGCATGGGCGCTCTAATTTGAAATAAGTGTGCTCATAATTGAATTAGTCACATGGGAATTCGATTCAATCTAACCTAATAATACCCGTTGTGATTCGGAACTCGTTAGAAAATCTTGATACTCGTTAAATTAGACAAATCTCTCGTTAAATAAGATTAGGTACTCTTTAAGTAGAAAACATGCCTATGTAAAAAAATGACTGTGCAGCTATGTAAAAAAATGGTAATAATTGTAGTACCGGCAGTGAATGATAATTCATGAACAAAAACAGCATTTAACTCAATTTATACTTGATATGCTTAAGTGAATGTACATTGAATATGTGCACGTAAATATATATTGGTTAGGCGTTTTAAGTTTACTTTGGTTATGCGTACATAAATATTTACTGGATATACATACATACATTTATATTGAGCATGTGTGCGTAAATTTATATTGGGTGCACGTGCGTAAATTTTAAATTGGAAAATTCAGCAATCCTCGTGGGATAATACGTGACAAAATGTTATTAAACACTTTACTTTTTGACCATGGATTTATTTTTGCATTATTTTTCTCCGTAATTGATCTTTTCAGCCGATTTTAGGAAACTTCTAAATATAGTACTATTTATATTTAAAAATTTAATTTTTCAACCGATTTAACGAAACTTTAAAACCTAGGAACACGCGGCAGAGGCTTTCTACGTACATTATTTTAATATATCGAAGTGCACCACATTCCGATAATAATTATTCACGCTCATTCACAGATTATGAATGATTCTTAATCTCAAACGCGGTGTTGAAGTCAGCATCTATGTACCTTGATGCATTAAAATGTCCATGATTATTTACAGGTTATGAATCATTTTTAATTTTTGGCGTAATATGAAAGTTTGCATCTCTGTGCCTTCACACTTTAAAATGCCCACGATTTTCCAGAGCTAATATATTTCCTGTTCTGATATTTTATTTGCCGCAAACAGAAAAGTGAATGCGTTTAACGCCCAAAATCTGTTAGTCGTCAGTCAAAACTATTTTACGACTAACGCTTTTTACGATTGAAACAGCAACCTTGTCTCATTGGGCTTCCGATTCGAGGCTTGCTTTCAACTCGTGAAATGTGGTGTGTCTGTGTGTTAGTTTTTGTGCATAAAATATGTCACGATTTCACCAAAAATGTGAAGAAAAGAGGCTCTCAGATAGATGTCAGGTGGGTAAAATGACATGCCATATGTTACTCGACGCAAGAATGAGACTGTGCGACTGTGTGTGTGTGGGTTGTGTGTGTATGGGGTGGGAGGGTATTTGGAGGGAAGGTGTTTGTGTGATGTGAGAGTTATAGAAAAAAATAGAAAAAAAGGGGAAACAATATTGTCTCTATTATTCTTTAAAATAAAGACATTCATCATTATTGTGGAATCATTTAACATGATGAGTGCTGAGACATACATCACTAATTTTTGGTGCTATCAGAGTGCAGCCAAGAAAATAATAGAAAACAAGCTCACGACGCGGAAAGGTGAGGGTTTAAAATAGGCATTAGCTATTTTCATCCATTTAGAAATACTTAAGTATTTACAACAGATTTGTACACCTTCTACACATGTTATCAGCAAAAGCGTGTTATTAGAATTCTTACATTCTTCTTTTTTGATTGATGTTTAGCAGCAATTGCGCCAACGTTTGCCTTAATTGCTCAAAGTAAGTTACGAAACGGCCATCTTATGATATTCACTATACCGCCAAAGCGATATGCGATGGTGCCATCGGACAATGTTTTTTGAAGAATTAGTGTGTTGAAACAGAGGAACTCCACTTAAAATATTAAAACTATTCGAATTATACACATCTTAAAAGTAAGAAACTCCTCAAATTAAACATGTCTTCAAATTATTGTTAGATGTTAGTTGATGTTTAAAGTATAAAACTACTTGAATTGCATATATCTCAAAAGTTAAAGTTGAACTTAAGTTCAATACATCCTACTTCTGAGAAAGGGGATATGTTGTAAAATATAAAACTGAAATAACCGTGTTCCTTTCGGACAAGATAAAACTGAAAAATTTTCCTCAAAAACTGAAATTCCATAACGTCGCATCATACTATGATGTGTTCCATTGTTTCACTTAATCAAACGACCATCACTTGTGATATTAAACATGATATGTTGACCGCCACTGGTAATGACGCCGATGTAATTTTTGGTGAAGATGGTTTGACCAGGTTGTCGCATGAGTGGTCGCGATCACGGTCACTTGATCTTGCGAGCCTGTTCTGCTCAAGTGCGAACATATGAACCAGATTTTTATCAACAAATTTAGTACATATTTCTTGAGATATTTGTAGAAGTGTTTTTCTGCCTAACATCTATCTATGTTATGGGTAGACACAACTTCATAAGAAGGTCATTAACCTAAACTGATCAAATTCGCTGTCATTATGAAGTGAAACTATGAATTATTATTAACAATTTATCAATACTATAAACATTGTAATTGCTTTATTACTACATTAGTCACGTCAAAATTCCATTAAATTAACAACGACAAATGCTGTTTAAAGAAACATGAACAAAATAATAGAGAGAAATCGTTTAGTATGGACTGTAAAAACCTAGGAATCTATGCTCAAGGTGTGTTCCTTCATGGCCCCCTGCACATTGAAACAGCAGGTTAGGAGCAAGATAGAGGAAGAAAAGACAAAAGAAGAGTTAGCGAACATCGATTGACAACTGAAGGATTCAAAGTAGGCACGAGAGAAAAAACTCTCAAAGGTCTATCAACCCAGCAGTATCCTATTGCCTATTTAATGCCTCCTTTTAGAGTTCTGCTGCGATTTATCCGATGCGCTATGAGATCCTGACCGACACTGAAAGTAACACCTACACAATGGTTTTGAGTAAACAAAATCAGGTTCATAGCTGTGCGAAGAGAATAGGTCGGAACGGTAGAACTAGGAAGAGGAATTCAGCTTGATATAGAAATTGTTGTTCTTGAAATTATACAAAATGGAGTGTTTGAAAGTTAGCCTTTTTAACTAAATCAGTAAATTTGTTGAGGGCATGAGTTCTGAGAATTTCACCATCTTGGTTGGACGGAGTATAATGCTGAGTGTACTTGAGTTAAGAGTAGGATGGTTTATACCTAAATATTATGACTAAGTATTGAATCACATTTATAGATACAGCAAATGGGTCAGACTGAATTATGCGATTAGAAAAATTGTATAAGTATTTTCTTTCCCCAACAAAACTATGATTGTTCGATTTTATATAATTCTACTTTCTAGTTTTTAAAACAAATTAGTCCAAATATGAGACATACTCTTCACTTGTTTGAGCTTTATTTTATGGAAAGTTGTTATTACTCGTATAGTAACGAGAGCTTCCGTTTGATTCTGGAGACCAAAAATCGCTCGGTGCAGAAAATGTTGGATCCTGCTGTAACATTTAGGAAAACAGCAATCGAAACAGAAGTAACCTGCAAGCCAGACTGCCATGCCAGCCATAGGTCCCTTTTTAACCCAGACCTCTCCTCCTTCAGCCATAAGTCTCTTGTGTGTGGCTGAAACCAGATTTGGGACGTCGAAGATGATCATCGGTGATGGCCGACGCTCTGCTTTAAGACACTCTGCTTAATATCGTTGAAAAAATATTCAGTGATTCCCATCAAAAAACGTAACACTCCTGCTGCTACTCGATCTCACCAAACGTTTGATAGCGTCTTAGATAACAAGTTGTACCATTCATTCAAAACAATTTTGGTGTTCCTCAGGGATCCATTTTTTATTTCTTATTGCTTTCTATTTCCATTAATGATTTTCCTCCTATGCCTTCTAACACACGAATCTCCATGTTGGCAGATGATGCTCAAATTGCAAAGACAAAGTCTGCATCGAAAGTTACATTGACGCAAATTAAAGCTGAAACCCTATTGATTAGCCTGAAATCCTAATATGACAAAATGGTCTCAAACTAAATCCGGGCAAAACGCGAAGAATAAAATGAACCGTAGGCGAAATAAAACTTTAATTTTAGTAACTCTTTTCCTAAGCTAATTTAATTTCACTAGAAGAAATAAAATACACTATGGAAAATGTAAACACCTGCACTGGGCTGTGTACCAACAAGCAAAGCTGGGCGTTATCGAGATAAATTATCGCGATACTTTATCGCGATAACGATTTCGGGTTATCGGTTATCCGATAATTTTTTTCCCGAGTTATCGATTTATCGGTATTGCCGATACTTTTGGTTCCAAACTATCGATAATCGATAATTTCAGCTTTTCCCGCTGGGATTCGACATGACGGGGCGGGACGAGTTTGGGACAATTACTATACGTGTAGGATGTACGTGTTATGGTGTAATAAGGTTGGCCTCTCTTGTGGCCTTTTTGATCAAAAGTGTGGCCTCATGTGGACTTGGACATCTGGCAACCAATATCGTTATCTGTCACGTTTTTCAAACGCGAAATTTTAACTTTCCTGTGGCAACATCGCTGCGGACCTTCCACACTGGTCCGCACGACTGACGCGGCATGTTTTTTGGCCGAGGCGATCGAACAGTAACGTTCTCCCAGGATAATCTTAAGCTTTAGTGTCTCAGTGTAACCGTGATAGAATAATGGTGTTAAAATATCGTGCTAGGATATCGTCTTAGAATATCTTTGACTCGTTGTGTTCTCTATTAGCCATATTTGTTTGTCTTTACTGAGTGTTGGTAGTGGTGAGCAGCCGGTTCCTAGAGCATTCAAGGATGCTGCTGGAAATCGGCGAGTCACCTATATCGAGTCTAGTTAGTGTTAATAAATTCCTGATGCCTCCTACAGCAAGTACGCTGCATTGTGGTGCTAGAAACTCTGTGTCGATTTGAGCTATGTAAGTTGAGGTAGTCAGCAGCTTGGAATTGAAGGTGCCTGTAAGAGTGGTAGCCTGTAACCAAAAATGACTGTTGCCAACATTGCGCCTAGGAGTAAGCATGACTCTGCTCAATTGGTTTCATGTAAAATGTGAGCAGCAGGTTAGCAGTGACTTTGTACTTATTGACTTGTGTATGGCTCAGTTGAGATTGGTTCACCTTTGTTTGTTGTGACTATTGAATGCCCAGACTGATACCAGCATTTATGTACTTGTTGTCCGGGGACAGTTCATCTTGTGATTTAAATTGGGCAATTCAAGCAGTTTATTGACATGTGGTGCAGAAGCAGAATTTTTCTCGAGTCCGGCACAATGGTCAAATTTAGGTATGGCTACCTGCAAGCCCATATGAGTTCAGCAACCCCTGGGGGCATTCCCCGACGTTATTCCAAGCCGCGTAAGAACTGTAAACTAACAAATTTAACCTGGTTTGGCATTGGGCCGATCAATGAGATAGTTATTTTGACATTGGATGATTGTGTTTAATTTGCTGTATTCGTGCATATTGATATTTTAAGCTATGACTGTCCTACGGCTGAATAAGCTGTCGTGCTTGCCTGTGAAATTGGTTGAGGTGCTAGTTTGCCATTTCTGTTGTAGCATTGCCTCTACACCAGAGACCTAATCCCCTCCAAACCCCCTTTTTTAGGTAGAGTAAAAAACAAGATAGTCTCACTGTCTATATTGTAGATTGAAAATAGAGGGCTTACATGGAAACGTGAAATACCGCCCCCCATTTCTTGTAAGTAACTACAATAAGGTGTTATAATTTTGTCCAGGTGGTGCTGTTGAATTACTATACCTTTGTGACTGGTCATGTTGAGTCAGAGACATGTCAAGTTGTCAAAGCATTGTTTATAAAGGAATGGCCGTGTATATTCAATTCAGCGTCTATCTGGTTGGTCATCTGTGTCTATAGTACTACCTGACCTTAGTATTTTGCAAGTGTCTCATTAGGTTGACGGCTTATATCTGAGTGTGCCATTAGGATGCATTTATGAAAATTGTGCGAAGACTCGCCTATAATTTTGTGTTGGCTGAGCCTCTGAAGTATTACACGTGTTCGCTGATATATGTTTGCTTGCGCCGGTGATCATTATAGATCATTGTCATTAGAAGATCTCACTTAGCCTTGGCAATTGTTGGGCGCACCTTGTACCTTGTTCAATTATGTCCCATTTATTCTCGAACCTAAAAATGTCCTTGTTGTGCAGTTTACGACACTGCAAAGGGAATAAAGAAACTGAAGAATTTGTCTGTTCATTGGTACCTGCTAGCGTCCGTAATTCCGCCCCGAAAAGTGAAGATCGCTAATCCACCGTTGAGTCGGAACATTATTGCTGGTATCGGAATTTTGGATTTATCGATTTATCGGTTATCGATTATCGTCGATAATTTTTTCGCCAATTATCGATTATCGGTTATCGCCGATAAGGTTTTCGTTATCGATTTATCGGTTATCGCGATAACGTTTTTTCGTTATCGTGCCCACCACTGCCAACAAGCCTAACCCTGACCCATTTGCCGTTTTTGAATTCCGTTCTTCTTCTTGAGTCACCAGCAGATTAAGAACGGAAATGAGCTCTGCCGAAAAATACCAGATTAGGGAGGCGTCCGTACTCGGTCCTCAGGCAAGGATGCTTCATCAGCACTACTCCGTTATCGGAACACCATCAGCATCGTAACTACTCTGCTACCTAGGACCTTACTTTGAGACATTTTCTTTGAAGGATGCTGATTATGTTTATTATACTTCACCAAAGAAATTGAGACATCAACGAATTTAAACGAATGAATTTATTCATAAAAAAATTTAAGCTCTTCGTGAAGCTCCAAGCCGATGATTAGAGCCATGGCAGCGCTGTGCTCTCGTGACCTGGCGCGGCATGGGGAGATTCCAGCAACGACTCCGCGCCTTTCTGTCTTCGCCCCACGCTGTGGGGCGCTTTGGCGGGCTTGCACTCCTCTGGCGGCGCGCGCCTCTTGAGCTCTACTGGACGGAGGAATGGCTTTCTAATTAGGCACTTCCTTTATGGTGAGTTAGAATGCAATTTCAGTGCGATGTTCTCTTTCCATCTGAGTGCTTAGATCATTTTTGATAACTGCCAGTGCGAACGAATATTATAACTGCCGGCATGCTTTGCAACGCGAATATGCAAGGCTGTAGTGGTTGAACCCACATACTCTGACGCACACTGTGCGCCACTGTGTTGATATATTACAGAAGAGAGCATACCTTTCGGAGGTTTATCTTTGTAGGTAAAAAAGGAATCAATTCTATATTTATTAAGAAGCACAAAATTAAAGTTAACGAGATGGAAATATTTGAAGAAAAGTACGTACAATTCTTTCCTCATGGTTCGGACAATTCTATCTTTTTCATAATGTTCTGCCGTATAAAAGAAAGATTTGTTCTGTATCCTCATTTTTTCGGTCAGCAGTCGAAACAAATGAAAAAAGAACTGTACGTACTTTTATTCAAATATTTCACTCATGTTAACTTTCATTTTGTGCTTGTTAATATATAGTATTGATGTTTCCTTCAACTACAAAGATAAACTTACGAAAGGTATGCTTTCTTCTGTAATTTATCCACACAGTTGCGCACAGTGTGCGTCGGAGTATGTGGGTTCTACCACAAGAGCCTTGCATATTCGCGTTGTAGAGCATGCCGGCATAAGCGATCGTGCTAACCGTCCCTTGCTGCTCCTTCTCACTCAGTCATACGAATCAATGCTGAAAGGTGTAATCTTCTTATAAAATAAGAGAACTTTAACATGTTAGAAGCTGCTTCAAACCTTGTTGATCTGTGAATTATAGAATCTCTTCATATTTTACAACGAAAGCCTTTTTAAAATGACTTCCAATCCGCTTTTTCTTTGCAAATAGTTTAGGGATTTGATTTGGTTTTATTTAATTTTTTCCGTACTTTTACGTTTATTTTGGTACGTTTCCAATATGTATATATTTTATTTTTTCCAGAGCGTTTTTTGTTGAGAATGACTCATCGAGTCGAAACGTTCAATTTTAACAGTAAACATTTCAATATAAAATGCTGAGTTTCAAAGCCTTATTCCTGTCTATTATTTTCCTAGAGCGGGAGGAGTGCGGAGGGTTACCGCGCTGGCCCGCTTCTAGCTCCGTGCTCCCACCGCAACGTCATGGGGGCGAACCATGCCAGCCGCACTACTTGAGCTTCTATGCTCAGTAAAATATATGGCTGCCGCATGTAATTCTTTGCTCTTTCGGTGACCCTTAACCGGATTCATTTTTAAGAAAACGCAATTCATTATCTTTGGATCCAAACACGCGATCGAAACATTTCAAATCTTTCTTTTACGGTGGGGAATGATGAAATTAAGTCGTCAGAGAAAGTGAAAAATTTAGGGATTCGGCGCGATAGAAACATGTATTTCAAATACCCCGTTGAGAAAACCTGCAACAAATTTACGAAACTTTAACGCTTTTTCATCGTATAAAAAGTATGCTCGACAAAGTCTAGTTTATAGGTCATTCAATCTTTAGTTTTATCACTTATTGACTATTGTAGCCTAGTATGGGGAGAAATACCTCATTCAAAAAGAGTGACAAACATGCATGGATTTCGCAGCCTAGGTGGTGTGTACAAGTAAATTCAAAAAGAGTGATCACGTAACACCTCTCCTAAATAAATTCGGCTGGACTTCAAGAAAAGTCTCTCGTGTCTAAAGCCCTATACGTATTCTCCTTTTATATATCCCTCAGAGCAATGATGATATAGTGGGATACCATCCCCCTTCGTCACCAACTTAAAGCCGAATTGGAGACAAAAGACTTAAGGAGACCGTCTAGTCAGAAGTCCGAAATCGGTTGATTTTTTTTATTGCTTAATTCGGTAGAGCAATGCACAGTTGATAATCAGTAAAATTTGGAAGCATCTGACGCACCTAAGGCGAGTAAACGGAGGGAGAAGAAGAGGCGGGAAGGGTCGCATGGCGTGTCATCGCTCATGTGCCACATCCTTTCACCTAGATATTGCTCACCGAGTGTTTATTTCTAAAGACAGATGTATTTACCATTCAGCTGTTCAAGAACTTGTACGATTTGGCAATGTCGAGTGCTCGGTACCTCCCATGGACCTCCCCCCTCCCTCCCTCCTGTTCTGTAGACATAAATAAGACTGCTGGCCGTAAAGGAGTTCAGTGTGACATGAACGTCGAAGCGATTACGATATCAAATGACTAGCTGAATCTGCCTGTCAAGGTCAGAGTAGCTGGTACTGCATTTGCTATGTTTAGATAGGATTGAAGCGCACCTGAGGTGCTCCTGAGCGATGCGTTACCCCTGAGCCTCACGCTCGTCTCGCTCAGTACCAGGCCCCTGGTACCACTTGTGGTACCGGCTTCGACAAGGAACCACAAAATGCTTCGACAAAAGATAGCAGAAGTCAAGTCAATATTTCAGAATAGTTTCATAACGTCAACTGCGCTGATTTCTCGGAGCAATATAGCTTGTAAATGAGAAGACCTGTAATTCGGTATTAAAATGCATTTCTTGGACAATGCAAATGTCAATATTCAAGTCATTTCTTCTCAGAAACTGGTAATTGTAGAGCAATGGTTTTGATATCATTGGATGCGCAAAAAGTTGCTGCATAAAGAGTCAGAGGATTTCATTGAAATTCATAGGAGCATTTTTGTTACAATAAAAAATCCACGGAAAAATGAATGACTCTTTAAAATTTTAATTTTAAACTTCTTAAAACTAAACTAATATGAATTTCAAAATAATCCTCTGACTTCTTATACAGCAGCCCGTTGCACATCTAATGATACCTAAGTCATCACTCTACAATAACTACTTTTTGAGAAAAATGGCTTGAAAGTTGTACATTTTTTGCCCATTTCTCCCCATTATCTCTTTTATTATGGTGAAAATGGAAAAAAGTGTGCAAACTAACCCCTATTTATTTTTTAAAACCCATACGTTTTTCAAATTGCAAAGATCTAGATCCCATTGAAAAAATGTGATGGCCATTTTCTTGATTCTGACTAGTTGGTGCCCTTAAATCAACTACCGTTCATCTGATGTTTGGCAAAGGCTCTGCCAAAATCAGGAACCATACTCTGGAACACAATTCCCCTGAGTATCAAAATCCCTCGAATACTGAGAGAATTCAAAACCAAAATAGCTTGTCATCTTGCGTCTCCACAACAATTGTAACCTGCGGGACATTCTGCAAACGTAGTTACTAATTTCCACCGCTAATCATTCAATATTCTGTTTTATTATAGCCCATGCACCACATTTTTGTTCTAAACGTATGCAATATGATTGCTTGCATGCGCGAATATTTACGAACATGTGTGTAAATATATATGCATATGGGCACGTATGTGTATGTGCATTTGTTTACATAGATTTCTATATATATATACTTATGTATGCGTAAACAGCAGTTTCTGTAAAATTGCTTATCAAGCAACTAGCATTTGTCGTGTAAAAACCTTATTTTTTGAATTTGTATTTTTAAAATTTCTTTAACACTAGGCAACTTGGCCCGTTACCTAACTCGTCCCCTTCTTACTTTATTGTGAAGCATACAAATTAGAAAGATCGTAAATTTGTTGTATGATTTAAAACATGTTCTTGGAGGGAGTGAACGTACATTTATTTTTTGTTCTCGCTCCAGAAGAGGTTTTTGAATATCTTCCGTTTTGACCTGGTAGTTATGGATATATTTTATTCACCAACATTTTCGGTATCATTCTCTGATGTCAAGAAATCCAAAGCTCATATGTCAATGTACGTGAAAACTGTCACAAGTATTTTTATCATATTGACTCCATCATCTTCTACATTTCTTTTGTTGCATCTATGAACAAACATTATTAAACTTTAACTAACTAGCTATAGGAGCTATTTTTATATTTTTTTTCTTCAAGTCATTCGTGCAAGCATTGATATGGGCCCTCATGGCACCCATCTATGTATATTCACTCAGGACCTTTCGCATTGAAACATTTTAAAAGGCGGCGTAAATTTTCTTATGTGAGAAGTTTATAGAACATCAGTGTTTCATTTTTCTGTTTCTGTCTTAAAACGATTTTGTTAATCTTGTTGCAATTTGTTGTTTCTTACGTTCGTGAGTATATTACAACACTATTTAGGCAGTTGATTACATAACAAACCTCTTGTTTTAGACTCCGGTGAACTCCTTTGTGCTAGTATTATTAGCGTAGGAAATGTAAATTTTTGTTTTATTGTAAAATATTTTATTCTCTCCTAGCTCGTCATTTGGCATACCAGTTGATACGTGAGTATGAAAAAAAAATTCCGAATGTCGACCTCATTGTCTTAGCGCCAAATACTTTAAATCTGCCCATCTTACTTTCAACATTAATCCCTCATATCACTGGTTCCCATGCTCTTAAGCTCATATTTCAATATAAGTGTGCACTAACGAGAGCTTTTTCAACAATTCGTAACTAGGATTATGCTTTCTTAGTTACTAGTATTTATATGCATTGTCAAAATCAGATGACAGCAACGAAGGGCACGCGTTTTTTCATGCTTTTCCTTCAATCATTTGTTTCGACAATTGCCATAGGTATTATGATACCCATGTGTGAATATCAAGAAAGGATCTTAATGATGAATTATTTGGACGCTTTTTTTCGTTCTTTTCTCTCAATGATTTGATTCGATATTACAATGGTATTACGATACCCATGCGTGAATACCAACGAAGGATCTTTAATGTTCATATGTTTTAAGAAAAAATGTTGTGCATTTCATGTCTCAACTTATAAGAAATAAACTTTTCTTTCTTTCTTGCATGTACTTTCGAGTTGAAGTTATTTACGATTATTTTATTATAAAAAACTTTTCAGAGAATAATCCTTGCATGTCCTATTTTGAGTATGCCCTGAAAAGGGTTACCATCATGTCATTATTTAGAGAAATTGAGATCCACAGAAATCTATAAGGAAACACCGCCCTACATGACAGGAATACGAATACTTTCACGCGCAAATAAAATTCTCAATCATGTTTACAGTCCTAGCTTAAAAATAGAATAAAAGTTGTTGTTTCCCATGCCTAACTAACCAGTAAAAACAGTTGAAATTGAATTAGTAACATGCTGGAACGATTTTCAATAATTTATTTACAACAACACAAGTTAACAACTCGCGAGACAATAAAGGCCAAGTCATATAACAATTATAAAAAGAATTGTATGAGGAGAGGTTTGTCAGATTGTCCCACAGATTTTAAACCTGAATTCTATCGTAGATATATTGACGATACATTTTTTATTGTTTAAGGATTTTAGCCATTCACCTTTGTTCAGTGATAATTTAAAATCCAAGCACCCGTCTTTAAATACACAATTGAAATTGAGATCAACCGATTTTATCTTTTTTGTATTTTAAAATTACTAAAAGTGGCCATGGGTTCAATTCACCTGTCTTTCGGAAACGTACATCATTGATTTGGTTTTGAGTTTTTTCAGTCTCTGTAACTATAGATTCAAAATTAATATCATTATGATATTATTAAATCATGCACGTAATATTTGAACTAATTATCTCCATCTACTTACTGAGTTTTCTTTC
This sequence comes from Platorchestia sp. MABIK, assembly GCA_014220935.1. NCBI lineage: Eukaryota > Metazoa > Arthropoda > Malacostraca > Amphipoda > Talitridae > Platorchestia > Platorchestia sp. MABIK. Next base: position 26,005 of record JACJUY010010768.1, read on the forward strand.
TTGCAAAATTTTCAACGAAAAAAGGGGTCCTCTTCTTCTATTATCAATGTTCATATTTAAAATTATTGGCTAAGAAATAATCTGTTACCTAAATAATAGAACCATCGCAAAGTCTTTATCGCGGTTTCCCATATTTCAGAGATTACACTGATGAAATGTCGCGAGATTTGGAAATTCTTGTTGAACGTCGTTTTCATCCCGTAAAACTATGTATTGTGTCTTTTAATTCATTTAAACTTGTTTCCTTCTCACGCTAAAAGAACGTGATTCCTAAAAGGATAAGTGCATCCATTGTGAACACGTTTAGATGTGTACAATGTATGTCTCGCTGTGTCGTCAAGGCTTTGTTATTCTTTAAGGATTGCCTAACATCGTGGAGTTAGCTACCGTAGCCGAAAACCTCTGACCCAACCGCCTCATTCATCGTGGTTTGGTCAGGTTTCTCGCCTCCACAGCGAGTACTGTTGTGACTAAATAGCAGAGGGACAATTTTTCAATTTAAGCGCTGCATCGAATGATTTAAATTTACGCATTTTAGGACCTCTGTATACTTCCATAGAAAAGCTGGAACTCAATAGCACATTAGTTCACATCCGTTGCGAATTCCCTCATATATATTGCTTCCATGTATTTTAGGAAATATCTGATTTTTAATATTTTTAACTTTGCAGACTGTCAACTGAATTAACAGCTAGTCTCCAAAACGTTTTATAGAACTGACGTTATATACTAATTTGAAATTGATATTTCGTGAAATCTTTCGGGCTCGTCATAGCCGTGTGGTTTCAGGACCTGCCTCCGTGCGGGCCACGAGTGTGTTCGTATCCCGGCGCTGGGTGGCGATTTTCTCTGTGGGGTATAGGGAAAAAATTCCAAGCACAATACCCCACTCTACCCAGGTGTCTGAAATGGGTACTGGTCTTGACCGGGGGAAAGCGTCATGGCATCCTGGTGTTAGTTATAAGGCATTTGAAAATCCAATGTACAAGGTGATATGTATCAGGCTTGAAATTGGAAATAAAACATCCGTAGATGCCCATGTTTGTTTTGTTGTTTGTTTGTTCTCATATGTGATTGCAATGCTTAATGCTTTCTTCATTTTTAAATAATTCAAATATGTTAATTTAAAGCAGAAATATAACCAATTAAAAAGTCAGGAACATTTTTGTGGGACACCCGGTATAATGGTATACATTAGCACGAACTATTTTTGTATATCGTGCTATAGATAATCAATTAATAAATTGGTCTACATAGTCACTGATGCAAGTTTTGTCATCTTTTCTAATTTCTCAACTTTACGACACAGTTGATGTGCATCACGTGATATATTACGAAGAAATTCACTCAACATTTCTTTATTGGGAGACTGTCAATCGTTAAAGTGTACTATCTATGAATTTTATAAAACGCAACGTTTCGATATAAAAACATCATTATCAGGCTGAAAAAATACAGAAAAATTAATGGGTCACATGGATAAAATGCAAATCTAATTCTTAAGCTTCATGAGACTCCGAAAAAAAAGATGAAATCACAGAACAAAAATATTTCATAAATGACTAGAGAGAAAGTTTTGTACAACAAAAGTATGTATACACGAGATCATGTGCAGTAATGGTATTGCACACTATAGATGTTCATTGGACAAGCAATAAGGGCGAAATGACCGGACGTGCGGTTGCCTCAGACTTCTAAGCTGCGGTTTTAGGAAATAATTTTATGGCAAAAAAGTCATTTGTGTTTTCGTTGAGAACAGGTTTAAGTTTATGGATGTGTAACGCTTCTATTATTTGAGTATGCTCTCTTTTAGTCAAGTTATATAAGATTTTTGTATTTAAGGTATAGATCTTCATTTGATGGTTTGCAACTCTGGTTAATGAGGAAATGGTTGAATGTAGAACCTTGGTATTTAGGGGCGGTTAATCTTTGCCTCAAGGTCATCCTGGTCAAGCCAATGTAACATTTATTAAGAGGCTTAAATTCTCTTCCGTCACACCTAAATTGGTAAATTGCATTGGCCCTGTCCAGATCAATAACTCTGGATGCATACATATTATTTCTCACTAAGAATTAACTGATTTTGCGGTTTTATAGAACACACAGACTTTAATTGACGGATTCGGATCTGTTGGTTTAACCAAACCTTTAACAATGTTCTTAAATACTCGTTCATTAATTTTTTAATTCATGTGCATATGGTTTTCATTAAATATATTAACATTGTGAGAAAAAAGTTCAGTATAATTTTTATTGCCCAAGGTTCAGTTTAAGGGGGTCACCCCAGGCCCCTGTCGGTCCGATGAGAATTTTTTATGTTTTTGTTGAAAAAGGATCCTCAGGTGGTGGACTATTAGGTCCTAACATTTTATGGCGCTGTGCAGGTAGCAAGAAATAATTAGGCCAATATTGGGTTGATAATTATTTAATGACCTGATATTGGAATCTTGGATTACAATAATAGGCTAATAACAAGACACTATCAAAAAAAGATATACTTATTTATGATATCAATTTGTTATTGGGGCAATGTAGTAAATAGTTTTATTTCTAATATTCAACTAACAGTGTATATATACATATGTATGATATTCATATAAGTGGAAACTAGCTCATAAAAATTAAAAATTTCGCAGTTTAATGATATTTGTTGGAATATGAATTATTATTGCCCAAATATTGTGTTGATATCGTTCGCCAATAATACGGAGTAATTTGTATAAAATGTACCAATTAAGTTAATGAATAGTTATTTCAGTCATTAATGAGTGCAGATATACATGACAGATTTCAAGAAATGTGAATACGTTACAATATGTATATTCAGGATTACTGTAATCACAGGTTCACAGTTCTTGTTTTTTCTCATGAATATTTTTTTTCTCATGATCTATTTTAATAGTAAATGTAAAGAATCTATAATAAAAAAGAAAATTGGCAATTAATAAATAAACAAATTTAGAGCGGTTCAGAAGATCATACGAGCTTTTATTCAAGGAATTAAAAGATTTGTTGGGAAAACATTCTTATAAAAATTTTAGAGTATTTTCTCGGAGTCAAAAACGTTCAATACCGTGATTGGTGCTTAAATCGCACTCGATATTTCTCAGATCCACTAAGCACTTTTTATAAGCGAGTATATAGCCTCAGCTTGCTGGACTGTATTTATTGCATACATCAACAACACACGGTCAACGATACGCTCTGACTCTCTCTCATGATCTCGAAGTTTAACGATTAAAAATTTGTAAAGGAATCATATATGTACGTTATAACAATACCCAGGTAGCAAAATTTATTGACCTAATATTGAGCAATATACAGTCTCAATATTAACTGGATATTCAAACTGAGCATTGGGGCAATACCTTATTTTGGAAAATTCAATTAAAATTGGAAAAATATATTGGCCCAATAACAGTATTATAATCAACCCAATATCAACTAATTATTGTGTCAATATTGACATCATAATGAGGTGTTCCCCTCAATGACATTGGCTCAATATTCAATTCATGATATCAGTTTGATATTGGTAAAACATATTGTCCCGATAATATTTTCACTAACCCAATATCAGCTATTTTTTGTGTCGCTATGGACTTGATATCGAGGTTGTAAGACCAGGTATTGCTGCTTCAGTCATTGAGTTTAATTTGAGTTCCGCTTTGCGGCGTGAAGCGTCGGTCTTACATGTACATCCCATCCATTAGGTATCGGTAATACGCAGAGAAGTTAATTCTTTTTCATGTCAAAAATTTACATTGAGATATATTAGAATTACTGAGCATAAATAAACTAGAATTGAGGTTTGAGGGGTAACTAAGGTAAGGCACTTCAAGGTGTTTGCATCGTAGAGTGGAAGTCCAAATTTTGTGTTGCACGTACCAGTGGTCGGGCAACCTGTACATGCAGTTTGATCCCGTCATGTGTGCGTAATTGTTCAATATATAGACATTTATTGCTATAGTAACATATGACAAACGATTTCAGCATATTTTTTTTTAAAAACTAGACCATCGAAACTCATTGGATGACTGAAAAAAAAACTTTGAACCTGTGATTACAGTAATCCTGAATATACATATTGTAACGTATTCACATTTCTTGATTTCTGTCATGTATATCTGCACTCATTAATGACTGAAATAAATATTCATTAACTTAATTGGTACATTTTATACAAATTACTCCGTATTATTGGCGTACGATATCAACACAATATTTGGGCAATAATAAATCATATTTTAACAAATTTCATTAAACTGCGAAATTTTTAATTATTATGAGCTAGTTTCCACTTATATGAATATCATACATATGTATATATACACTGTTAGTTGAATATTAGAAATAAAACTATTTACTACATTGCCCCAATAACAAATTGATATCATAAATAAGTATATCTTTTTTTGATAGTGTCTTGTTATTGGCCTATTATTGTAATCCAAGATTCCAATATCAGGTCATTAAATAATTATCAACTCAATATTGGCCTAATTATTTCTTGCTACCTGTGAAAACTCACATGCGAGTTGAGATTTTTTTCTCTCATGTTGGCTTAGTATGTGGTGCATTGGGGAAGATTTAGAATTGCTCCTCCAATATCGATCTTTATTTGTTATTGACCGAACTTGGGCTGTGGAAAGGTGTTTTTTTCTTATTCGGTCAAACTTTGCTGCACCAAAAATGTTAAGTATTTTTATGCATAATACTGCTTTAAAATGTGTAAGTAGTGCTATGGGTGATCAATCAAATCCTCACACTCCAGCAGCCCAGACGTTTTCTCGAATTCGGAAAACAAACATCGGCATCTAAGGGGGCTTTATTTCCACTCAAACCTGATACATTTCATTTTGTATATTGGTTTTTAAAATGCCTTATAACTAACACTACGACACCATGACGGTTTCCTTCGTAAAGCCGGTACCCATTTCCGACACTTGGGTAGAGTGAGGTATTGTGCTTGAGTTTTCCCTTATACCCAACGGGGAAATCGCCACGCAGAGCTGGGATTCGAACCCTTCAACACCTTCACGGAAGGGCGAGGCCTCTAACCACTCTGCCACGGCGAGCAATATAGCCAAGGAACAATAATAATTATTTGCAATAGAGCAATATAACAAGGAACAATAATAATTAGGAAGGAATACGAATGAAACCCAAATGGTGATTGAGACACTATTTATCCTCGTGCAGTCAGAACTAATGTTCTAAAGTGTGGCACAATTCAATTCCTTACCAAATTAACAAGCGATATCATAAATTGAAATCGTATGAGAATCGTAGAATGCTCGATGCAATCATGTCTGCTCTCTGCAGTACAGCACTTTACTGTGTGTTAAAGAGAATTTGTTTACATTTGTACTCAACAGGAAAGGGTAGGAAATCGTGAGCTAATTTACATGTACTCGCGCAAAAAACATACTCTGGCACACAGTTTGCATTCAAAAGAATGTTAACTCGATACTGAAAAGCCATATCTGATGAACGATGAACTCAAATGGGTTTTAAAATGTAATCTTCATTTTTTCACTGTAAAATTTATCATATCGTCTGAAAATATGTATTTCAAAGAATGTCTGAGCTAAGCTGCAGTGCCGCAAAAGAGTTGAAACATACTAAGAGCTTCGGAAAACGCTTGTAAAGATTTTTCCCGTTATTAGGTAAGTTATCATGAGCATCTCTACAAGCAAAATCGAGTAGAGATTTTTGATATCCAATGGAAGAATCTCACTCAGGGACTTCTATAGACTTGTATGGTGGTTTTTGGCAACACTGGAGACACTCCACGAGCTCTCTAGGCCTACGTAGCGCGGTGCTCAGCGGTCAACCGCCAGTCTGTGAAATCACTTCAACGAGAGTGGATGTGAGCTACATAGCAGCGGTGAGCTTTTGTATTTTTGTGTTCAGAGCACGTGGAAGTTATAACCCTTGTTAATACCTTTGTTGTGTTTTTTCTTCATTTACACTCGAAGATAGTTCGCGTAACTCAGAGAATTACTTCCTAATTCATTGGAGGTCAAGCATTTGCCAGGAGCAGCACCACGTAGAAGAACTAAACGTATTTGCTTTCGATCTAGGACCAGTCCCAATTGACATCATCTAAAGTTGGTGTCTGTACGCCACTCTGGTTTTCAGTGTTCGATGGCTCGAGTAGATTTGAGGACAAATATTTAACTATGTTATACTTGAATATTCCCATTATTAGTTTAGTGAGATAGTGTAGTTCCTTCAAATTTTAAAACCAAAATTTTGACAGTGAATAAATTTGATCATAACCATTTCCTTCTTGAAGCCTAATTATCTGAAATGGTTCGAGCCTTATTATTATTTCAGGCAATAACTTAAAATGATTCTTTGAATCCTACTTTAATCACCCAAAAATTCACAAGATCAACGAGCAATTATCTTCACGTACAAATTGTGCGTAGTGTTAGATGTTTAAGAGAACATTCTAGCGTAGTTTTTGCATTTTTATCTGAAGGTGAAGAGACAACAGTCATTTCACTAACATTCAATAAGAAATCTCCGAATTTTTTCCAACAATTTGTGTATGATTTATTAGAACATTCATGTTGTTTCCAACTTTCTCCAGGTTTGTATTAAAATAACACAAAGTTAAAATAATCCTCTGAAAAAGATTGTCGAAAGATAATGCGCGCTGAATAATCTTCGAAGTACGAATGAATATTTTGGTATATACGAGTACTGAAGTATATATTAATGTTCTTTAATGAGTGTTTGAGTAAGTGTGAATACAACAATAAGGGGTTCAAAAGCTTTAAAAAGTCTTGAGTAGTATTTAAATAGGGTTGAATGTGTTATAAAAAAGCAGAAATACATTTAGCAGAAGTTTACCATGTTCAAAACATATTGGAAATCTGAGATGTAATTGTAAATGTTAGGAAAGTAATTGAAATGGGATTAGGAAGTCAGATAGAAATTAAAGCGTTAAAACGAGAACTAGCAAGCATCCGTTGAACGTTTGAAGGTGTTTAATAATATTCAGCAGACGCTGAGAATTTAAGAAATTTACTAATTTTTGAACCAAAATTGCAACATTTTTGGTTGAAAAAGTTTTGGAAAGAATGTAGATAACGAAAAAGAAGTGAGAAGCTTTTCTAAAAGTGTTTGAAGTATTCGAATATACTACAGATGGCACAACAATTGCCCCAAATATTTTGAAATTTAAATACCTCCATATGAGAGGCACTATGAATAAATTCTTTCTTTTCAGGGTGAACATTCTAATCTAATAATCTAAATATGACCGTTTCTCACAGTTAAATCCTTCCCGGTTTGAAGTTCACCGTTGGTTCCGTCTACGTTCATGAAAATGGCCGAGCAACTTCATGATGAAGTGAGTGAATAATTTATTTTCTATTGATTTTTTGAATTGTTCAGAAATTTATTCTTAGTAATACGCATTAGTTGATAGATGATGTACCCAGCGTTGGTGCGTGTACCATGATAGCACGTGAGCAGCCAGCGTAATGAACCTCTCGCAAGGAAACGTTCGTAGCGAACGGCGTGTGCGATGGATGTGAATCGTTAAATAACTTCATTTTCTGTTGGTTGTCTAATTTAGTTGCACTTTCGTTACGACTGCTGACCGCTTAGAATGTTGTCGTCCAGCCCGAGATCATATCGCAAAATGAAATAGACAATCAAAAGGGTTTTTCAATCTTCTGTGCTGTAGTCCTACTCATAGATTTTGAAGGAAAATATAATTTGTACTTTCGTTCAGAGCAGGTTTTAAGTTTCGGATGTATAACCCTTCTATTACTTGAAAGTGTCTCATTCACCAATACTATATAAGGGGTTGAGCGTGAATATTGATCTTCAATCGCGGGCTTAAAACACCTAAATGATAGAAAATGGAGCATCGATATTTGTGCGCAGTTGATCTTTGTTTCAGGATCGTCTAGTCAAATATCAAGGTTCACGTTTTAATCATCTCAGAATTGATCATAATTGCAAGCCCTAGAATGAAGACCTAAACTCATGGACAAATTTTTTTATCATGTTCATAAATATAGCAAATTCTAAGAATAAAAGCACAATAAATCATTAAGATGCCCTCATAGGAAAACACAAGTGATTTTTCCTCTCTGAAACTATTCAATAGGGCTGCAGCTTAGAAGTTTGAAACATCTGTTAAATCCTTCAATTCGCCCTCATCTCTTGTGTCACATATTCCTGTGGTTATATCTGATCTATGTAGTCATCTTGTGCTGTGATTTTCAAAGTATTGATTCTATTTTATGAAGCTCATGACTTGGATTTACATTTTCATTAATGTGACAGGAAAATTTATTCACACATTTTCGCCGGAGGATGAAGTTAGGTAAATCTAAAAATCGCTGTTTGCAGACTGAATATCGTTTAAATTTTTGATGATTGACAGTGTTCAAGTGTAAATAATGGGCAATTTTATTCGTATTTTAATACGTGAAAAACTAGAAGAGTATTGAAAATATCGTAAAATGTTAGTACTACCTTTGTACATAGAATATATCAGGAGTTCGCTTTACGGTTTTCATTTGTATTTTTCCTAATTTTTATATTTAATTAAGAGTGTGTTATATATCGGTGTGAGACTTGCAGGGCAAGCGCCGCCGGATGTCTTTGTTGCATTTGGGTTCGCTTGCCTGGGAGCCGGAAGAGCCATAAACCGCCGCCGGAAGCTGGCCGGCGAAGTCCTTTATTGTGCCTTGCCTCTGCCACGCTTTAAGACTACCGGAAAGTCCTTGTTCGACTTCCGGGCACTGCTAGTTATAAGGAGGGTCTGTAACCGACGAGATCAGTACATTATTAGGAGCCTTGCTGTGCTTTTACTTTCCCTTGCTCCGTAGAAGTTTACGGCTTCTGATACTGTAGCTCATTCATCGGTAGTTGCTGCTACCTCTGAAAATACCTCTAGTAGTGTCGATAGTACGACACTACAGAGTGTCTTGGAAACGGCCAAGATTCTACCGCATTGAATTAAAAATTAGATTATAGAGCCGGTTATTTTCGACCTTAACGTTTGATCCTAGAGATGTGAGCTTGATGGAGCTCTTACGATAGATTTTCTACCTGTCGTGCCGTTGCAGTGAGTATTTGAAGAAATGGATTCAAATTTAAATCAGTTAAATGCAGCCAAAGGAAAACGAAGTCGTGATGAAATGTGATAAATTAACTTATACAGAATCATGTTTTATTCGATATATTGTTGGTTACTAAAATAAAAGACAATAGATTATTTTCGCACATCGAGTGAAAATAACAATTTTTCGTTATTTTACATTCATTACCAAAACTCCCTGACGAATTATTAATATTCCTCTCATACTCAAATTTACAGCTCAAACTAATTCACTCAATTGAATTAACGTATTATAATGTTTCTTCACAGGCGCACTGTGAAACTCACTTTGAAACTCGCCGACTATCATCTTCTGTTCGGCAGATCTTCTAGCTGCCTCTTATCTGCCAAATTCAAAGCGTACTTTTGTGTAAATGAAAATCATTCCTTTCGGGAGTTTATAAATCTAAAGCTAACCAGATCATAAAAGCACCACATTAATTCAAGTTTTTGAACGGAGTTTGAACCGTGTTTCAAATGACGAAAATAAGGAAAGCGAGATGCTGGTACGAGCATCGTCTCACATATGTAGACAAAATACTCTAGACCGAATAACTGGCATATACTAATACAACTAGACGCATTTGGTAGTATAATTAAGGGCAATGAAAATATGGTATGCAATTCATTTGCTTATAGTGAGTCATTTACTCACATTTACTTTTTACTCAATATTCATGTTGTCAAAAATGTGTCCTGAAAGAATTACGATAACTGGAAATTTGGAAAGTAGTGTAGAAAAATTCGTACTTGAATAGCGCCAGGGAAATGAAATGTTCATGTTCAGCATGATCCCCATCTGTCGCAATGCGAGCGTTCAAACACCGGTGCAGTGATTACTGGACGCNTTCCCTTGTACACTGGTACAAGTGTCTGTTTCTTCTTTTCATCGTAATACACAATGAGAATGGTTCGGTGCCGTTGTAATAGTTTAATTCATCACGCAGAATACTGATGCCTATGATTATATCTTTGCCTGATTCTCAAATAGGGAGAAATAAAGCATACATTTTTTGTTCCTTCTCAGGGGAAGTTCACTGCAACTGCCACTAAAAGGCTTAGAGTTTATTTTAGCTGCAGGGTCACTGTTTGACTCGCAAGAACTATAAAATTCGAGGTGCTCTTTTATTACACTATAATTTAAAAAATTCTGTTAATTGAAAAATAATTTACTTCAAGATAACGTGAGTGGAAAATTGTGAAATTTATCGCTAATGGTAAACTTCATTTCCTAAAAGGCTAATGAATGTATGAAAACGGAAATCCATTTCATAACAGCAGAAACATTATTCAGAGTGTAATCCAGGGGTTTTCGCAAGGAAGAAATGTTTATTCAAAATGTAACGGAAGTTTTACAGCTGAAGGTACGAATTTCTCAAAAAACAAAGTCAGATGTTATCACGAACAACCTGAAAATTGATCATTTACATTTACGAAGTTCTTACGATCATTATTCATTATTCATTCAAATTGATCATTAAGTACAACTATTTCGGGACAGAGAGAGTACGACTTACGTATAAACAATGCGCTGTGGAGTGTGAGCACCCACAGTATATGCAATGGCAAACATTTTTGTCGATTCCGTTCGACTTCCTAACCTAAGCGAGGTCAAAAGATCGAAAAAGGCTTTCGTGCTCTCGTGTGATCGTCATAACCTCTCGCGTGGTTGTGTGATCGTCATAACCTCTCGCGTGGTCGTGTGATCGTCATAACCTCTCGCGTGGTTGTGTGATCGTCATAACCTCTAGCGTGGTTGTGTGATCGTCATAACCTCTAGCGTGATGTGTGATCGTCAAAACCTCTCGCGTGGTCGTGTGATCGTCATAACCTCTAGCGTGGTTGTGTGATCGTCATAACCTCTCGCGTGGATGTGTGATCGTCATAACCTCTCGCGTGGTTGTGTGATCGTAATAATCCTCGTGTGGTTGTGTGATCGTCATAACCTCTCGCTTGGTTGGATGATCGCCCGCCTCGTTCGTCAACGCTTGGGTTAATTTCAGTGCATCAAATTTTTGTAGTTCACAATTTTCACATCGAAAATATTCCTTCACCACTCACGAGCGATATAAATTGCAACAGTCTCCTTCAACAAGATTTTATCAATTTTGCTCATTTTCTTTTGTGTTTTCATGAATTGGAAGTGAGGCTACCTCTTTTTAATCCGTAAAAAGTACACTAAAATCAAAGAAACAAAATGTATTTCGCAATCTATCACTACATATATTTGTATTAAGGATTTGACGGAAGAATTAGCAAATAACACGAAGATAATCTCTCATATTCTCTGAAACACTCAATTTGAAAAATTCCAAATCTCTAGGCTTAGAATAGAATTATGCTATACTATAGAAGCTACTATAGTACTCAAGAAGCGACGTTTCAATGTTGCAAACTTCATTTTCATACTGGAAATACTAAATAGTTGTTTACAGTCACAATGATAAAATGGAAACTCAATACGTAAGCAAAATCAGACGCAATAAAAATACAGGAAATCCCATCGCAAGAAGACTCCATTGGTGGGAATAATTTCTACAACAGAAATATTGATCACCAGAAATTCAGAAGACTGGTTAATATAACACAACTACTCCATACATGTTCATGGCCCAGAGAAAGAAGTGAAATGGATCATCGAGCGGATGTTCCAAACTTCTAAGCTGCAGTTAGAGCAAAAAAGTATTAGCATCTGTGTTGAGGGCCGGTTTAACTTTGTGAATATGAATTGCTTCTACTATTTCAAAATACCCTTTTTGAGATGATGTGATATTTTTGAATAAAAATAAAAGTTTTCATTCAAGGCTACAACTAGGATCAAAACAAAAATTACTAGAGATAGATACACAGAATAGATGAAAGTTTTCATCATTTCTGATTCAACTATTGAACTTGATTCGAGATTTTAACAGCGTGAGTATATAGAAATAAAAAATTGTGTTTCCTGCCTTGAGATAAAAATTGTATTTTTAGCCATTTCGTTACATCGAGATGTTTCTTTTTTACAAATAGAAAGTGAGACAGAATTTTTCAGATTGAGTATTTCCAGATATATGTTGAGCAATTTTCTTCGTCTTTCAACGCGTGATGAACGAGGAACATTCTTCATGGCAGAGAAATTCGAAAATATTCGTGAATAACTAATGCTTGCGACTGATGTAACTTCACAATGCATTCAATAGTACTATTTACCATGAATTCATTAACAACTTTAATACGGCATGTCTGAGTTTTATCGCAAGTGTATTTTCGCTGATTAAAAATGAGCGATTGCATGCGAGCGACGTGGTATAAAGGCGGGGTTGAACGCATTATGTTAACATCGGTGTTTTTGCAATTTGTTTTCCCTTCAATTGAATTCACACCTCATTACTGATCTCGGTGCATGNTTCACGTTTTAATCATCTCAGAATTGATCATAATTGCAAGCCCTAGAATGAAGACCTAAATTCATGGACAATTTTTTTATCATGTTCATAAATATAGCAAATTCTAAGAATAAAAGCAATATACATCTTTAAGATGCCCTCACAGGAAAACAAAAGTGATTGTTCCTCTCTGAAATAATTCAATAGAGCTGCAGCTTAGATGTTTGAAACATCTGTTGAATCCTTCAATTCGCCCTCATCTCTTGTGTCACATATTCCTGTGGTTATATCTGATCTATGTAGTCATCTTGTGCTGTGATTTTCAAAGTATTGATTCTATTTTCTGAAGCGTATGACTTGGATTTACATTTTCATTAATGTGACAGTAAAATTAATTCACACATTTTCGCCGGAGGATGAAGTTAGGTAAATCTAAAAATCGCTGTTTGCAGACTGAATTTCGTTTAAATTTTTGATGATTGACAGTGTTCAAGTGTAAATGATGGGCAATTTTATTCGTATTTTAATACGTGAAAAACTAGAAGAGTTTAGAAAATATCATAAAATGTTAGTACTACCTTTGTACACAGAATATATCAGGAGTTTGCTTTACGGTTTCCATTTGTATTTTCCCTAATTATTATATTTAATTAAAAGTGTCTTGGAAACCGACAAGTTTCTGCCGCATTGAATTAAAAATAAGATTAAAGAGCCGGTTATTTTCGACCTTAACGTTTGCTCTTAGAGATGCGAGCTGGATGGAGCATGCTATGAGAGCTCTTACTATAGGTTTTCTACCTGTCGTGCTATTGCAGTGAGTATTTGAAAAAGTGGATGCAAATGTAAATCAGTTAAATGCAGCCAAAGGAAAACATAGTCGTGATGAAATGTGATAAATTAACTTATACAGAATCATGTTTTATTCGATATATTGTTGGTTACTAAAATAAAAGACAATAGATTATTTGCGCACATCGAGTGATAAAAACAATTTTTCGTTATTATACATTCATTATCAAAACTCCCTAACGAATTATCAATATTACTCTCATACTCAAATTTTCAGCTCAAACTAATTCACTCAATTGAATTAACGTATTATAATGTTTCTTCACAGGCGCACTGTGAAACTCACTTTGAAACTCGCCGACTCTCATCTTCTGTTCGGCAGATCTTCTAGCTGCCTCTTATCTGCCAAATTCAAAACGTACTTTAGTGTAAATGAAAATCATTCGTTTCGGGAGTTTATAAATCTAATGCTAACCAGATCATAAAAGCACCACATTAACTCAAGTTTTTGAACGGAGTTTGAACCGTGTTTCAAATGACGAAAATAAGGAAAGCGAGATGCTGGTACGAGCATCGTCTCACATATGTAGACAAAATACTCTAGACCGAATTACTGGCAGGTACTAATACAACTAGACGCATTTGGTAGTATAATTAAGGGCAATGAAAATATGGTATGCAATTCATTTGCTTATAGTGAGTCATTTACTCACATTTACTTTTTACTCAAGATTCATGTTGTCGAAAATGTGTCCTGAAAGAATTACGATAACTGGAAATTTGGAACGTAGTGTAGAAAAATTCGTACTTGAATAGCGCCAGTGAAATGAAATGTTCATGTTCAGCATGATCCCCATCTGTCGCAATGCGAGCGTTCAAACACCGGTGCAGTGATTACTGGACGC
>JACJUY010010769.1:9425-27908 GCA_014220935.1 Platorchestia sp. MABIK
CAACACCCCACACCCCACACGCCACACACAACACACCACACCCCACACACAACACCCCACACCCCACACGCCACACACAACACACCACACAAAGCGTATTATGTCATGCGTACTGTGCGTTATGTGTGTGACGTATGTACGTGACGCGTCACGCACGCCCACGAGGTCACGTGCGTTACTGAAGCGTACACATGGCGTGGTGCGTTACGTACACGGCGTGTGCACACACACACGGTGCACGCACATGTGTACCAAATTTAGAGACGTTACATACATATACGTGTGGTTAGTCAATTAAATTATTGGGTTATTTTGCTCGTTAGTTAATTTAAACGAAATTAAAAGCGAAATTACTAGTTTAGTTAGGCTAGCTTTTAATTTATATCAGAATACCTTAGTCACTTTAGTAACTAAAGTTAGTAGTAATCTAATTAGTTGAGTTAGTACATGTATAAATGTAGGAATGTAGGAACGTATCCTACACAGAAACGTAGGAGCTGTAGGAAGAGTAGACAGGATACCGTTCAGATCCTCCGCTATATATATATATATATATATAGTTAGGTAGTTAGTTATGGTTAGTTAGCGCAGATAGTAACTATATATATAGTCATGCCGTCCAACATAGCGCGCGGTCAGCAAAAAACCTGCGTTGGTTTCGAAAACAATTGGTTTTTATTGCAGAAAAATTGGTTGCCTGTGCGTGATTTGCTGTTGATTTAAACACTTACATACTAACGTACACACAGAGAAATGCATGGGACGCACACTCGATCACACACACACTGCTGACACACACGCATAAACATGCACACAGAAATACACACGCACGCCCACACACCCATAAACAAACACACTGATATACACAAACACACCAACTAACACGTACGCACACACAAACACAGCCGTTCACACGCAAATAAACTCACACACACACACGCACACAAAAACACACACACACGACAACAAAAAAAAATGGTCAACTCACCGAAGCAGACCGGGAAGCGCTTCTTCTTCTTTTACTGGTACCGGTACCAGTACCGGTACCGGTACCGGCGGGCGAGGAGTGTACCATGTCCCCCGGTATGGTGTTGGTGTCGTAGTAAGTCACGGGATAGTCACGGTAGTAAAAGTTACGTCTATTCAGGAACATGGCTAACCACTAGTGGTCACTAGTTGCGTAATGACAGCCACTAGTTACTAGTATCCGGCATTAGTTATCACTCCAGCGGTAGTGGTTCACTTTAGTACCTAGTATCCGGCACTAGTTTCCACTTTAGTACCTACTATCCGGCACTATCAATCACTTCAATAACTAGTATCCGGCAATATCAATCACTTCAATAACTAGTATCCGGCACTATCAATCACTTCAATAACTAGTATCCGGCACTAGTAACCATTCCGGCACTAGTAACACACTAGTATTCCGCTCCAGTACTAGTATCCAGCATTAATTTTTCACTCCAATAAATAGTAGAAGGTACTAGTGTACCACTCCAGTAACTAGCATCCGGCACTGGTAACCATTCCTACAACTAATACTAGTTTTCACTCCAGTAACTAGCAGTAGACACTAGCGTAACTAGTGGCACTAGAGTTAACTAATACGGACACTTCACAACAACTAGGCATCTCACGCCCATAGCACTAGTGCACATATTAACTAACCTCATATTTCTCTCGTGTACAAAGTGTGTATCTCTCATGTACAAATCATGTACAAAGCTCATATCATGCTGCAACATGTCATGCTGCACTACATATCATGCGCAGAACATGAACTGTTCACTTTTTGGTTCATCTGCTCAATGCATCGTGGAAAACGATGAAGAAAAACGATAAAGAAAAACGATAAAGAAAAACGATGAAGAAAAACGATAAAGAAAAACGACAAAAAAAAACGATGAAGAAAAACGATAAAGAAAAACGATGAAGAAAAACGATAAAGAAATATGTGACTACTATGTTCAAACTCAACTTAGCTCACATACACTAGATTGATCGCACATATATATTGGTAGCTCACATCTATATTGATAATAAATTAATGCATATTCTTATATGCAATTTGAAATTTGTAATAATACTGCATAAAGTGCAACATTAACATGTACATTTTAGAACATGGAAATTACGTGCACACACGCAAACGCACACAACGTTCAATAGTGAATGAAAATTACGTACACACGCGTGTTCGAGCGTACATGAAGTTTAACGACAGTTTCTGTCATGGTTTGGGGGACAAACGCGCGTACAGCCTTTCAGTGACATAGATAAAAAACTATCAAAAATGTACATATAACTTCATTTCATAGGGAACCAAGGCAGCAATTTCTATTCGGACCGGAGCACAGAAACATTATTCGATTTGCACGTTGATTTTGTAATGGTACGTTCACTAGGTACATTCCACTAAGTACTAAGTACGTTTACTAAGGACATTCCGCTAAGTTCTAAGTACATTCACTAAGTTCTAAGTACGTTCACTAAGTACATTCCGCTAAGTTCTAAGTACGTTCACTAAGTACATTCCGCTAAGTTCTAAGTACGTTCACTATAAGTACGTTCACTAAGTACTTCAAAGGCTATCATTTCACAACCTTCATTTAAGCATGTTTTTTCCGCTTGTGAAAAAAGATAAAAATGGAATAAAGCTGAAAAAATTCCCATTCAGCTTCTTCCGCCCCAGCCAAACCGACCGTAGCAACTGCGCAAACGCAGGTCACGTGATGAAGCAAAATTGTGCTTCATAAGAACTGAAGGAAAAAACTTCCTCGTGCGAATAGGTGCGAGTACTTGCGAAGAATACAAATCATTTTCACTGTACGTAAAATTTATAAAAACAGGCATTTAATAAAACCACACACACACGCACACAACACACACGCACACAACATAGCTACTGGTGTCCATAGGTAAATATATGTTTCAACACCCTGCCTTCAGTAAAAACATAGGGCAAAATTCACAATGCCCACACGCCGTATCGTGGAGACGATCTGTCACAAATACCTATTTTATTGAGAAAACTTCTCTTAAACACGTCACAAAATCGACCGGACCCAACAAGACACTGGCGTGCTAGCTCTATCTACTGATTTAGCAGTTGCATGTCGTCAGTTCCTATCGAAGAAATTAAAAGGAAATATAGAACATTCATTTCACAGGACATAAAACAAGGAAACTATGCGTAGAAATGTTTTCCACCATCATTATTCCGCTGTTTTGTATATATTTATATTTATCTATATGACACAAAGTTCCTGGTACCCAACTTTCTTTCACTTAACTTAAAGTTGTCCACATTTTAGACTAGGTGTAAATCTCTACTTTTACCCTAAATTTCCTGACTTCATTATTAATAAACACAATACAATTTTATTGAAGCGAACGGAAGATATAATATGACCTAACCTAACCCAACCTCACCCTAAGCTCTTTTAACATCAAACCCATCAACTAAACCTGTCACAAACTCCGGATAGCCTACAACGCACCAATTTTCGCGTGTTTTACGTAGTCATCGCCAGGCGCATCAAAACGCATGGCCGGTAATCCTAAACCGGAAAATCTTGCAGGACGGATGTCCTTTAACAAAAATCTGTTTCATCTCATCACTCGTTCCACAACGGCGAACATTTGCAAGACAAAGAAAGAAACAAATTTCCCGTTTCAATAATTGCACCCAAACGTAAAGATGATCAGTCACTCGAGTCTCTAAGGCGCCCTTTGTGAGGACCTCCGGAACGGCGGCAGCCTCCACTTAGGGGTCAGCGAAGCACAAAATAGATGTGAGGTCCCCAGCTGGGAGTAATGCACGCTGCAGCGAGCAAAAGGACGCACCTTCCCACACGCCGTCACGCCACACACTGAACTGGAAGCAACCACATTGCTCAGTCTTGCAAGGCCTGGTGCACTTGTGCCTCCGGTCCGGTAGTGTGGATACACAAAAAAATGTAAAGCAATTTAGACAATTTGGTGTCAACTTTTTAAGCAAATTAAAATACGTTCCTCTACGTAAATAAAAAAAGAATTTGAGTCGCACGAAATGGGTTATGAGGTGCGGATGCAGAAAAAAGTATTTATTCACGAAAAAATCATGTGAGGTAAATGAAATGAAGATGAAAGGGAAAAACACAGAAGTAGCTGGAAAAAAAAACAGAAAAAATATTCATTTACGTAAAAATTTGGACGTGAGGTACATGAAATGCTCTATGAGGGTACGGATATAGAAAACAGTCTATTTACGTAAAAAATAACATGTGGGGTATTTAAAATGTGAAATGGGGCGTTATTGAACCTTGCAAACTAATTCATTTTCAAAATTTTATGGAAGGGAAGGCATGGAATTTTGTATTGACTTACGAACAAAAGTCCAAAATAATGTTTATTCTTTTGGTCATCTAACTCTTGAATCTTTCATCGAAATCTTTCAATGAAGATTACACGCAAATTGACATTTTAACATGGGAAACTTTCTGATGAAACTGATTTTCTTACACTATTTACAAAAGAATTCACTCTCGGACACACCACATCTCCACACAACACAAATGTGTATCATACGTCTTCCATTCCTCCAACCCTTTACTGAGCGACAAATGTCAAATTGCACATAAGAATATGCATGAATTTATTATAAACATATGCGGATTTCATATAAAAATATAATAAAGAACAGATTATTATCAACAACAATGACAGAGAAACCATCAAAATATATCCAGCTATCAGATAGAAAATAAACATAAATAGTTGATTTCTTTTAGGGATGACAGAGAAACTATATTTGATTTGTAAGCGTTTTAACATAAAGATTTAAGAAAATTTTAAAAATAAAGATTTAAACCTAAAGATTTAAAGATGTATTCCCTATGTTACATAATCTAGGCCTGATAACGCACGTAAATGTAAGTTACAAAACATATAGCGTCATATGTGACGCCACAAGCACACTAGGTACGATGGATTATGTTTTGTTTGCTCTATCACATTATTAATGGTTTTGTTTCGAGAAGTTAGAGTCGAGATTGCACGCAGCATTGCACGCAGCAGTGCACGCAGCACTGCACGCAGCAGTGCACGCAGCAGTGCACGCAGCACTGCACGCAGCAGTGCACGCAGCACTGCACGCAGCAGTGCACGCAGCAGTGCACGCAGGCTAGAGGACACAGCAAAGGTCGACGATCTTGGGCCCGAAGCAGAATAACTCGTTTGCTGTAGCTGCTGTTGTTGGTGCTGTTGTTGTTTCTGTTGTTGGTGCTGTTGGTGCTGTTGTTGTTGCTGCTGTTGTTGCTGTTGGTGCTGTTGTTGCTGCTGTAGCTGTTGTTGTTGTTGCTGCTGTTGTTGCTGTTGGTGCTGTTGTTGCTGCTGTAGCTGTTGTAGTTATTGTTGTTGCTGCAGTTACTGGTGGAGCAACATACTTCCTATTTCTAATATCAACATACTTCTTATACATAGGAATATCTAATACAAAAAGGAATAATGAAAAACAGTTCATTTCTATTATATATGACGGGGAAACAATATGCAATATTTGCAGATATCAAATAGAAAATAAGTAAAACCAGCCCATTTCCTGCTGCAACTGATGCAGCAACATACATCTCATATCTCCTTATCCCTTTTTTTTAATCATTAATTTCCCCTGTGACACGGCTATTGTCTACGGCTCGTTGTTTCCTCACCAATTTAGGACTTCTATGTTTTGTTAACATTTTAAACTCATTTTGTTGTGCTTTTCTGTCAATCATTTTTTGTTTTCAACACGTTTTACATGGGTTGTACGATACCAATGTGTTATAATGAATTAAGGATATTAATGTTAAGGTATTTAAAAACCAATGTTTCAACATTTCATGTTTGTGCTTTATTGGAAATAAACTGTTTTCTTTTCTTTCTTTTATAGGAGTTGCTTTATTGCATTAGAGGAGTTGCTCATGACTGGTTCAGATCATACCTAACAAATCGGAAGCAATGCGTTGCCATTGACGATGCACCATCGGAACTACAGACAATTAGCTATGGAGTTCCACAAGGGTCTGTCCTTGGGCCTCTCCTATTTATAATCTTTAGGAATGATGTAGTTAAATCAACATCATTTTTCATATTCATACTTTTTGCCAATGACAGCACGCTTTCTACGGTCCTTTCTAATCAAAATCCCGTCCTAATTTCGGAGCGTATAAATAATGAACTCCATAAGTTTCATTGTGGCTAAAAGCTAATAAAATTAACCTTAATATCGATAAGACAATATATATTATATTCTCATGAAAGGTAAATGTATCTCTTCCACCCATTAATATTGGCGAAGGGGAAATTGAAGAAACCAACACATGTAAGTTCCTGGGCATCATAATAGATGAACATCTCACCATCAAAGAGCACATCGCTCATATTAGTACTAAGTTATCAAAATCCGTCGGAATCCTCCATAAAGTGAAAATGTATTGCCTAAAGAGGCTTTATAAATGTTTTACCGAGCGATCACTTCATAATACTTACAATACGGAATAGAAGCATGGCACGGAACTGACAACAATAAAAACCAATGTACTCTTTACTCTGAAAAAGAGAACCATTAGAGCGGTAAAGAAACTAGAATATAATGTTCAAACAAATTATTCACTCAAAAGTTTAAAAAACTTAAACTTCCGGATCCCTACACACTCTCCATATGTTATTTCAGGTACAAACATTGACTAGTGATGGCGACAGAGAACTCAAACAATAACTAACTGCAGAAACTGGTCTTCACGACCATTTAACCCGGAATAGGAGTAACTTCATGCTTCCTTATTGATCAAAAGTTCGGTCACAACACAGTATCCTCTTCGTTGGAATTAAGATTTGGAACTCAATCCCTGCAGAAATCGATGATAGGAATTCTTACAAAGCTTTCAAAATAAATTTTGAAACCCTTTTCCTATCGAAATATTAAAGCATGTAAGATAACCGAGTCAAATCTCTTCTCCTCAATGACTCATCCTGAAAGGGTAATTTGCCATGGATAATGTCAATGATCTTCAGTTTGTTCTCAAGTCGTTTCTAGAATATACTGTTAACATCTAGCCCACACAAACTACTATTGTAAAAATAAGCATGGAATCTCGAGTGAATCAGTGCAATGCGCAACTAAGTTAAATGAATTAGGTAAAACGTAACTGTACACCTTAGAATAGAGTTGGTGGTAGGAAGCCCCAGAAGTCGCTGAACTTATTTGGGTTCATTTCCAGATAAGCACTGATGCAACACATAAGTTCATTCACTTGTAACTTTTGAAATAATGCAAATATCGACTTCAAATTACTCTCAAACGAAATATTAAAATATTCTCTCACTTGAGAGTAATCTGAAGTCGATAAATGTATTGTTTCGAAGGTTACAAGTAGGTGAACTTATGTGTTGCATTAGTGGCGGGGCGCGTCTGGACGAGATCCCTTATTTTGGCCCACAAGTAGCTCCATTGTCTTAGACTTAAAGAACAACTTACTTCTGTATCACTTGTGGTAAATAAATTATCAAAATTGTTTAAACTGTGTAATCTATTTGTCGCCGATATCCGTTTTCTACGCAAGATGAAAAGAAAATTTTCAGGTCGGGGCTTTTCTATACTTTTCATGCCCAACTTTAAATAAACGTGGGGAATGAAAGCAAATAGGGAGATTCATTTTTTGTGAACTTGGTGCATAAAATTGAAATATGAAAAAAAGTACAAAAAATCTGAAGTAAGACTGGAATTGTAATGAGTTGCTTATATGAGTGCTGGAGTGGAGGGAGGATCCGATGAGTTTTGTAGAGTTGCTTCACTGCAAAATGTAAAGCAAGCTCCTTTGACGATGATGCGCAATCGGAACTGGAGATAATTAGCCATGGAGTTCCACAAGGGTCTGTCCTTTGGCCTCTCCTGTTGTTGATCTTGATCAACGATATAGTTGTAGATTTAACGATATCGTTGCTAAAGATTAATTTTATTATGAATGTTGGAGTGGAAGATCCGATAAGTTTTTGCAGAGTTGCTTCACTGCAAAATGTAAAGCAATCTCCGTATCGCTATTTTCTCTCCCAATCATTTATTTACTCGGTGACACAACTATTGTGCGCATCTCATTGTTCCTTATCAATTTAGGACTTCTATGTGATGTGATGCATAAAGTCCAATTAACTGCGATACACTCCACGCACCAACTTTTCTTTTTTCGATTAAAGGTTTTCCTTTGTTTTTCCCATAACTGCATATAGGACACTAATAACAGCTCATCAGCTTTGTTATCTTACATATCTTTATTATCTTGCAGTATCGCGTGGGTGATTCATCTTGTTCTCGGCAGCGCACACCAGCGTCAGTATACTGAAGTTGCTGCACTGTGCAGTGTAGTGTCGAGTGCAGTGTTCAGATTCGCTTACAAAATAATTCTTCTAAAACAATGACGGAATCGGAGATTCCGAAACGTTAGTTATTAAAAGAATGTTCCCTTTTATTTTGGTTCTTCTTTTTATCTTGCGTATTAGATTTCCTAAAAATCGCCCTTTTAATTCTAAAATAATTGCTGTTGCCTAATTACATAACATTGAATTTCTTAAAATGTAATTACTTTATAGAAGCAACGTGCCAAGTTTGGTTTTGGCATTTCCTAGTGTTGGTGAACTTCAGCGATGATGCATTACTTGTAATTTGCCATGAGGCCATCGTGTATGTGACATAGAAATAAACACACTGGTTTGCACGATGTTTTTGACCGCAACGTGGGCCACCGGTGGCCACGGAGGGTGTTTTCATAATGCTGCTGAACAACCAGTAGTCACAAACTCAATTTTCATAAATACCTAATTAAAGCTAAATGACGGCACGATCCATTCAATGTTTGCTATTTTCAAAATTGGTATCTAAAATTGACTTTATTAATTTGAGTTGAAAATCAAACTTCAGTTAACACATTGAAGAAAATGGTTAAGGTTGGGTATTATTTACCAGCATGGGTTCTCAAAATGTCATCTAGGACGACAATGAAACCCAACATTTCACCAGGTTAAATCAAGTACCCGACCATTGCGGATGTCCTCTAGAAACGTATTGCTAGTTCCAGTCAAGCCTGTACTAATATCTCTGGTGCTCCCGAAACTTCAGTTTTTACATGTTTTACTAACTGCTTTAAGTGAAAATTATTAATACAATTGTTTTTGTGTTACATTTCAGATGTTAAACCTAGCGACTTGAAGTGGAAGTCGCCAGCACTCGTGACGTCGGTTTTAAGGTGTGCTCAGGGGCAGCCAAAATCTGTCCCCATAGATTGCCAAAATCTGTGCCAAGCCAGGGCCAAAACCTGTGCCTAGCGATTACCTAAATTTGTGTCCAACCAGGGCCAAAATCTGTGCCAGCCAGTGCCAAAACCTGTGCCTAGCGATTATCCAAATTTGTGCCCAGCAACGGCTAAAATCTGTGCTCATCAGCTGTCCAATTTCGTGCCCAGAACCTGCCCAATTTTGTGCTTAGGGACTGCCTACTTTGTGCCCAGCGACGCCAAATTTCGTTCCCGGCCCCACCCAAATTTTTGCCCAGCTACAATTCAAATCTATACCCAGCCACGGCTAAATCTGTGTCGAACGACAACCCAAATTTGTGCCCAGCGTCTGCCCAAATCAGTGGCCGGCCTCGCCCAAATACCACAACCCAAAACTCGTCCAACACCAGCGCCGTCGGACGTTGACCATGCCAGGCATGTACGAGTGTCCGATCTGCGAGCACTACTACGACGCCGAGGGTCGCAAGCCATTGTGTCTACCGTGCGGACACACCGTGTGTAGGACGTGCCTTCTGCGATGCGTCTCCACGGCGCCCAAGAAGTGTCCCATGTGTCGGGAGGAATGGCAGGGGTTAGTGGACGACCTGCCCGTGTGCTACCAGCTCATCCCCGGCCGGAGGGGACGTGAGGAAGAAGATGGGGAATCTTTTTCCAACCGCAACACGGGCGTAGGTACGAAATGTGACCAACACGGATACGCCTTTGACTTCTGGTGCTCGAGCTGCCACTTCGAGGTGTGCAGAAAATGCCTCCTCGAGAAGCACAAACCGTGCAAGACGGTGCTGGTGGAGGAGCTGGTACACAGCACCAACCCCTCGGAGGTGGTGGCCGCCTCCAACTACCTGAAGAAGAGCCTGTCCGCCGACATGGCCGCCACCAAAACCGCCGCGTCCACAAGCCTGGAGTCTCTGGTGGCAGTGAACCGACTTGTGAACCTGGCCAGCGTCGTCATTGGTAAGCTGTCTGGCAGGTGGGACTTTCTGCAAGTAGTTAGCGATATCAAAGGTAGACTATCTTGCACGTGGGACTTTCGTGCAAGTAGTTAGCGACATCAAAGGTAGACTATCTTGTGAGTTGGACTTTCTGCAAGTAGTTAACGTCATCAAAGGTCAGCTGTCTTGCAGGTGGAATTTTTGCAAGTTATCAGCGGCATTAAAGGTAGACACGGCGGCAGGTATAGATAAGAAGATAGCAGTTACATTCACCGTCATCACTCTTCAGACACTAACTCCAGAGCATGAGTAGAGGAATGTGTGATCCCATAACTTGTAGTCTATCATTTAGATTATCTTGCAGATGGAATGTTCCATAAGTGGGCCCTGCCACAGATGAGCTGGAGGAGTGCTAGGAATGGTGCGCCTTGGTTTGTACTCATTCACGTCGATTACGTTCAAATTTATATTTTACCTCATCACACACAAAAGGTACGAAAACAACACTCGCATGCTATAGCTCAACATTGAGCGCAAATTTGTGGCTTAAGATGTTGGTAACCGTGGCCGAGTGGTTAAGGAAGCCCCCTTTCGTGAGGGTATCGGCAGTTCAAATCCCGGCACTGCGCGGTGATTTCTCCCAGTTGGGAAAAGGGAGAACTCAGCCACAATTCCCCTCTCTACCCAGGTGTCGGAAATGGGTACCGGCTTGATCGGGGGTAACCGTTATGGCGTCCTGGTGTTAGTTATGAGGCATTTGAAATACCAATGTACAAGGTGGTGTGTATCGGGCTTGATTGACTGGAATAAGCATTCTTACAATTAGGTGCCCCATGCATGAGCGAAGTCTTGCAACTCCTCAGAGTCCAGTTCTCCCCTGTACATAGTTTGACCTTCAAAAAAAGGAAAAAAGATAAAGTGTAATTGTATATTTCCAAAAAGCAAAAATTAAAAAATTAACAGACTGCTTGTTACACAATTTTATTATGAAGATCCTCGGTCTTAATTGGTGTAAATGGCATAATAAGTATTCTAATAGCTGTAATGCTGTTGAATCAATTGAAATTAAACTAGTTGAGCTGCGTCCTTTTCATTAACTGTTAGTTTTGGTATATACGAGAGGCTTAGAACATTACGGAAAACAAAAAAAAAGCATAGAAACGTTGATATAGAGATATCGATAGCTACTAACTTTCAGCTGCTAACTTTCAGAGACTAAATTTCAGCAACTAACTTTCAACTGCTAACTTTCAGCAGCTAACTTCCAGCTGCTAACTTTCAGCTACTAACTTTCAGCTACTAACTTTCAGCTGCTAACTTTCAGCTGCTAACTTTCAGCTGCGAACTTTCAACTGCTAAGTATCAGCTACTAACTTTCAGCTGCTAACTTTCAGCTGCTAATTTTCAGCTACTAAATTTCAGCTACTAACTTTCAGCTGCTAACTTTCAGCTGCTAACTTTCAGCTACTAACTTTCAGCTACTAATTTTCAGCTGCTAGCTTTCAGCTACTAACTTTCAGCTGCTAACTTTCAGCTACTAAATTTCAGCTGCTAACTTTCAGCTGCTAGCTTTCAGCTGCTAACTTTCAGCTACTAACTTTCAGCTACTAATTTTCAGCTGCTAACTTTCAGCTGCTAACTTTCAGGTGTTTAGCCCAGTACCTTCATTATTACACATGATCTGTAACACGAGCGCTTGTAAAGCAGGTATACAAAAGAAAACCATTAGTTCACATAATAATTCATACATGAAATCCATTACAGTCATTTGGATTTTAAGTATTTCTAATTATAAAATTCCAAATTTGGTGAACTAGTTCGAACACTTGGGTATGTTTGTTTATGTCCCAATGTCGTTGTGTGTGTGTATCATTTACTTACACCATCATTGTGCCTATATACCATTACATATCAACCGTATTTACATACATTATTACTCATTGTATCGTTGTCCATCGACATCATTACCCATCGACATGATTTCCCATCAAATACCCACCACCCACTATACACCTCATTGTTATCATTGTCCATCAACACCACTGACTATCAATATTTTACGTTTCAATAAATTAGATAATCAAATCCGTGGTCCAAGGGGAAAGTGATGAACTTTGGCCGAGAAAACTCCTGATTTGTGTCGAAACCCACAACTCCACAATGTTTTTCCAGAGCATGCAGCTCCTCTGGTGATGGTAAATAACGAACTAGACGAGTGGAAAAGATTATTGGGAATGCTTCTGCTCAATGATCGTGCAATTTACTCATTTCCTCTCGAGTTAAGGAGCTGATATTGTATTCAGCATTGTAATTCCTACACGAATGTAAATTAGAAACGATGAGTAAAAACATAAATTTTCCGTTCAGGACAACTGGAGGCAGAGCAAGTTCACCTCAGCGTCCGTCGCGATGAAATCCAGAAGATGACAGACAACGTGGCGTCGGCGCCCGTGGTGTGGACACCTCAGTTCAAGAGACAAATGTTGCGATGGGCCACAGAATATCACTGCAGCTTGGAGACCACGCTGCCCCCGAGGGACTTATCTCCATTACAGCTCCAAAGACTTGCAGAGCTTTGCGCCTTCGCTAAGTCGTTCCAGGTAAGGGCTTCCTCCAGGTCTTACTTTTTACGCCATCTTGGGTCATGTAGTTTATGAAAGATAGCCGCCATCTTGGATCATGTGGGTCATGTGGTCTATGAAAGATCGACTTCATGTTTTATCAACTAAACCAAAACATTTCATGTATTAACTTTTTTGAGAGGAAACGGTTTTCTTTTCTTTTTTTTTTCTTTCTTGGGTCATGTAGTCTACGAAAGATTGACACCATTTTGGACCAACTAAACTAATCCATTTCATATATCAACTTTTTTGAAAATAAAGGCTTTTTTCTTTCAATCTTTCTTGGGACATGTAGTCTACGAAAGATTGACGCCATCTTGGGTCATGTAGTCTATGAAAGATTAACGCGATCTTAGGTCATGTAGTCTACGAAAGATCGATGCTAACTTGGGTCATGTAGTCTATGAAAGATGGCCGCTATCTTTGTCATGTAGTCTATGAAAGAAAGAAAACAGTTTGTTTCCAATAAAACTGATATATGAAATGCATGTTATTGTGTTTCTAAATATCTTCACACAAAGTTTCTTAATTGGTATACACTATACACACTGTGTATCTAAATTATAATAGCCACGCCATACTTTCTGCGCTATCTTAGATGATGTAGTGAATGATTATGAAATGAGCTTCGTTTAAAGAAAGTATGTTTAATTCCAATCAAGCCTGATACACATCACCTTGTACATAGACTTTTCAAATGCCTCATAACTAACACCAGGGCGCAGTGACGGTTACCTCCGGTCAAGCCGGTACCCATTTCCGACACCTGTGGAAAGTGGGAAATTGTGGCTGAGTTCTCCCTTTTCCCAACGGGGAGAAATACCGCGCGGCACTGCCGGGATTCGAACTGCCGACACCTTCCCGTGAGAGGCTCGCTCGCAACCACTCGGCCACGGGGACCAGAAATGAAAGGAATGTAGACAGTAAATTGGATTGAGAGGTTTGTTCTCGGGCTGCTACCAAAGTGATCAGTCATCCTGCCCCAACCACGCACAGTTCCAATAAAAAAAACATTCTATTTCAACAAAAGGTAGGCTTACCTAACCTTGAGCTCTTTATCGCACATATTCTATTCTCCCTGGGAATGTTTTTTCCCATAGAGACAATAATTGTATTCCTCTCAGGGGACTGTGTTAACAAAGGAAAACACGTGTTTTCTTCTTGTGAACTGTTCTTTCTGCCGCCATGAGTGTTGCCTTCTAGTATGAGTAATGACATTAATGACAATGTGAAAAAACTGTCAAGCCATGGGGCCACACTTTTGCGGAACGGCCTCTTCGTTGCGTTAATATTTGAGTGAGAATAAATGAACTGGTACCTGTTCGAGAAAATTTAATTACTGTGAGTCATTCCTTAACTCATACTCTGGTGTTTGTGCCTGAAGAATGATGACAGTGAGTGTAATTACCACCTCTTTATCCCTACTGTAGTGTCTGTGCGTGATTGGGGCAGGATGACTGATCACTTGGGTAGCAGCCCGAGAACAAAACTCGCAATCCAATTTACAGTCTACATTCCTTTCATTTCTGGTCCCCGTGACCAAGTGGTAGCGAGCGAGCCTTTCATGCGAAGGTATCGGCAGTTCGAATCCCGGCAGTGCAGTCCGGTGTTTCTTCTCGTTGGGAAAAGGGAGAACTCAGCCACAATTTTCCACTTTCCACAGGTGTCGGAAATGGGTACCGGCTTGACCGGAGGTAACCGTCATTGCGTCCTGGTGTTAGTTATGAGGCATTTGAAAAACCAGTGCATAAAAGGATTTGCATCAGACATGAATGATTGGAATAAAACATCATTTTCCTTTCTTTCCTTCGTTTGCTGCGTGAATTTAAAGCATTTTTTTCTGCCCCTCAGTTCCCGCGCAGGGAGCAGCAGCAGCAGAGAGGCTGGTTTGGCCGATGGTGGTAGTAGAGAAGTGTGTACCACGGTAGAGGAAACAAGGTAGAGTCATTTCTATGGGGGAAAATGCACCTCCTCTTGTTCGGCCAGCCAATAGAACGGCTTTATCTTAAACAAACTTTGGAACGTCACCATTGCGACATGTCGTTTGGCCAATAGCGGTGTCGGACTAGGGGCTAGCAGTGTTGCCAAACGCAATATGAGCCCTGTTACTGGTTCGTTACCATGACGCCAGCATTGCCACACGGTCGACGACAAAAAGAACGGTATGGCCCTACCTTGTTTCTTCTACCGTGGCCGACACTTACAGCAGGGTCTTCCTGTGGGGCTTATTGTCTACGCCCTCTGCAATATCTAAACAAAATAAACAAGGAAACAACGTGAACAACTTGTGTTCATATCCAATGCATCGATGAAATTATGAGTTGAAACTATTACTTTGGAAGGTTAGAGACATAGCTACCAACCCATCCAAGCAGCTGATATACAATCATGTTCTATCTCCCTGCCCCCTCTCTACTTCTTCCCGTTCTACCTCAGCCGATATATGTATATGTACGAATTTGTGTGTATTCGAGGATCATCCTTCCTGTTGGGTTTGCACGGCTGCAAATCTGTGCGGCCACCAACCATAAGAAGCGAGTTGAATGACCAGAGAGCTTGTGAAGTTGTTATTGGAGTCTCTCTGCGCACTTGCAGGTCATCAAGCAAGAATATACTGAAAAGAACGATCTATTTACAGTTTGGCATTGGCTCACAGTCCACTCCTCTAAAGCAAGAGCGCGGTAAAATGCGAATTCTGTCGAGATAGGTTAAAAAACGATGGATCAGGCGACCTTCTTTTAAAGTAAATCATGCTCGAAATTAACGAAAAAAATTCAATCAAATAATGTGCGATGTACGCCATCTTCTCGGCTGGTCATAGAAAATACTTCACTTCCTACATTAGGACGCAGTTACGGAAACCATTTCAAATTCGTAGTCAATTTAAGCAAATTCCTCCCTTTTCTCTTCGGGGTGAAACATCGGACTGATATTACCGCGAATCAAGCCGACGACCTTTTGCATGAGAAGCCAGATCTTTCAACAATCAGCCAACTATAATTCCTTGCAACCGTGAGTAGTTCACGTAAGAGTCACATCAAAATGAGTTTGCACCGCTTGAACGTCAATGCCGGGACACATAACTACATTGTATATATCTTAAGCTAGTGCCGACATGGAGCTACTATCAGCTACGAGAGTTAAGGACCGTTTACACTAGGGGATATTTCGGCCATGAGGCGCGACACGTGTATACGAGGCTCACCACTGAGTCTCATATTTGTGTTTGTTTATACGAAGTTCCTTATTCGTCACGGTAGTTACGAGGCTCTTGAGTGTCGCGCATTACGAATTCGATCAGAGCGAATAGGGAACTTCGTATACACACACACAAACATGAGCGTCAGTGGTGAGCCTCGTATACACGTATCGCGCCTCACGGCCGAAATGTCCCCTAGTGTAAACGGCCCTTTAGGTTAGATATCGTAGGGGTTGAGATGGGATGGTCTCTTAAAGCTCCTCCATGACGATAGAATGCAGACTGTGGTCATATAAAAATCAAAATCGTAATAAAAACAGCCCCCAAATAAGGTAAAATTCAAGTAATATCGATTACAATTCACAGGAAAAAACAACACTGTAGATTACTTGACTATAAATTTTAATATTGTTTGCATAAATCCTCCGTTATTTAAATCAAGGATGTTACTTACAGTGAAGCCAAACAGATTGAATGAGTTAGTGAGTTAGTTTAAGCCTCCATAACCACAGTAAAAGAGTCTCGAGAGAAAAGCGAAGAACGCATCATTTAGTACGAAATAAAGAGAACGGGGAATCTAAGCACAAGGTGTATCCCCATATTCTGCACATAGAACCAGTAAAATTGAGAAGAAGTTAGTAAAGCAGGATAAAAGTGGAAGAAGAAAGTAAGAAATGTTAGAAAAAACTGCAATGAATGAAATTACGTTGTTAGAAACTAAGCACCTGTTTTATTTCAACAACAAGGATGCTCTTTTAACCCTCAGCTCTGGACCTCACATTTTTCCCTAGGAGCGCTGATTCCCAATTTTACTATCGTTGTATCCTTTTGAGAACGACGTTAGTAATACGCGTTTGAATAACCTAGAGTTTAATGCTGGAGTTTTCCAGAAAAAAAAAGGCACACAAACAATGATTTTATGAAGCTGCTTGATAATATCTGAACGCAACGTCACATTTTCAGTAACGTTAGATAATGTAAATGAATCAATTTATCTACTTTCTTCAATGAAATTCAGATCGTTTCAGTCATACAATATATTTATAAGCGATATTATCAATTTCGAATTTTATTTTAGCTAATGAATGTTTTATTCGTTTAAGAAGAAATGATTATGGATTTAACTTCATTTAACTTTTGTCTCGCTGCCCGACCGTGCAGCTCAACTTTCCGAATAAACGGACACTAAAGACATAGACTTTCCTGGCACCCTTTATAGGGGTCAGGTAACGCTGTAGGTTATAACAATTTATTAATGACAAGCGTGACAAAGTACAGGAGGCTCACCTGAAGGTTCTTCATGATCTTCGAAGATACTATTCAGGCGAATACATCTNTAATTAGTTCATTAAGATAAGTCGCCAAGGAAGTGAAGCACCCCCGCCATTGTTCCGCTTTGTCCTTAATTGTCAGCGTTATTGCTTTTTTAGGCTTAGTGAATTTAAGTTAAGCCCTTGTCCTTTATTGAGCAAGGTATTGGCTCTCTTGCCTAGGACTTCAGCAACGAGCAATGGCTGGATTTGCGACACTTTCCTACGAACTGCTGGTTGACAACAACAAAATTTTACAAAATTGCATTTTGCAAATATGTGTTGAATGTGGCGGAGCACGATGTTATCACAGTTGATGCTAGAACAGAAAAAAATGTGATTATTCTCATGGAGCCAGTTACCTATCATTTGGTACATTGGTTATTCAAATATTTTATGTCTAACATCAGGTTGTAATGACGGTTATCCACAGTCGAACTGGTATTCATTTCCCAAGCAAAGGTAGAGTGCAAGATTATGATCAAGTTCTCCTATTTCTCAACGTGGAGAATTACTAGGCGGGTATTTCCGGGACTTGAACCCAGCAATCCTTCCTGTTTACCACTCGACCAGGGTGACCAAAGGAATACAATGTGACCATGGTAATGTCTGCCATTCAATTTTGAGACTGAATGCTCGAGATGGACGTTTTTTCTTCCCACTGGGACAAAATTTAAGCCACTATCCCCCAATTATTTCAGCTCCATGGAATGGGTATCGCCTCAGCCATAAGTGACTGTCATTGCGTTTGGGCCTGTAATAAGTTATTAAAAAACAAAGAAATGCAATTACATGCTTCAGACTTATTTTAGTTAAACACTATCTTGTTGTTGAAATTAAATTGCACGAGAACGACAGGTACTTGGTCTATTGCTACGACCTGTATTTTCCACTTGTATTTTCCATGAGTAAAAATAACGGCGCTGAACACTGGCTTCAGTTCACCTATTCTTCCGAAACTCCGGAAACGTTGTCGGACGAAGTATTTGTAAACAGAAACAGCTTCTGCAACAAAAATGATGCGTGTCAGATGAGGTGAGGCTGTGTCAGATGAGGTGCGTGCACCCATAGTAGAAGTAGTTGGAAAGAATGAAGTGAGTGAGAGAAAGT
>JACJUY010010770.1:0-18885 GCA_014220935.1 Platorchestia sp. MABIK
CTTTTCATTTGCACTTCTTTCATCCTGCTCATTCATCTTACTACTCTCATCTGTCACATTTGCATCCTAATTTGTCTCAACATCCATTGCATTTGCACTCCTTGCACCATTCTCATTCTTTCCTTCTCTCAGCTTCCTCTCATCCTTTAAATAACCCTCTAAAGCAGCCATCAAAACTGTCAACCTCTCAACCTCATCTCTCAGCTTCTCTCTCTCATCAATCAGGCATTTCCAGCATACAAACTTATACCCCTTCAGCGCTCTCTTACTCATCCTTTTCAAGCCTTTGCATGCATCCATATCCGTCCAAAATTTACAGGCACACCGAATCCACTCAGTCTTCTCATCTGCACCTCCAACCCTAACACTATTTTCCCTCCTACACGTCATTCTCACCCACAACACTTCTATCTCGTTGCAAACTTACAGGCAAATACAGAACTACCAGTCGAACACTAGTCACAAGTTGCAAGTTACGATGCAAACGCTCGGTCGCTACTCTCAAACAGCGAAACTACTACTCTCACAGTCACTCCACACAAAGTCACACACTATACTCACGTGGATATACAAACTATACCAGTTTTTCAGCAACTTCACTTTAATTGACCACAATTTTCGTCAGATGATCAGTAGCACACGTGCGCACACGACAAGCTCCAAGTCACGAGTCTATTCAGTGCACTGTGCTCTAGCACAGTGCTCTAGAGTGCTCTAGCCTGGAATGGAAATGACTTTGAGAGGCTGGATGTGATACAAAATAAGGTAGGATGTCTAGCATTGGGTGCTCCAAAATGGACAGCAACAGAAGCTATTAGAGGTGACCTATGGTGGAGCCTATTTTCAGAAAGAATGATGGAAGCAGTGTTGAATTATAAGGTAAGAATTGAGAGAATGCAGAAAAGCAGGTGGGTAAAGCAAATTTTTGAATGGAATCTGAGTGTAAGCTATTGGAAGAAAGTATGTTGGGGGCATGCAAGGAAGTTAAGTATGCAAAAGATTATTCGTGTCAGAATTGGAAGACCTGTGGATGACTGGCTTTTAGTGAATGTCGGAGGTGAGGGACCAGAGTGGGACTGCAAGAGGTGCAAAAAAGAGATTGAGAGGCAAACAAAAGAGTATGGATTGAATAAGTGGAAGCTTACAATGGCGCAAAAGCCTACACTAATTTGGTATATGCAAAAGGAAGTGCCTAAGTGTGAGATGTTCTATGATGGTAGTTTTGGTAGCCAGCTCTTGTTTGCTGTGAGGTGTAAGTCATTGAGCGTGAATAGGCATACGTAGATGTGGAATGAGAATAATAATAGATTATGTCAACAGTGAGAAAGGAGAGGAGAAGAAACAATTGAGCATTTTGTGCTGGAATGTAGTTAGTATGAAAAAGAGATGAATGTGGTGTTTGAGCAGTATGGAGAGAATGAGTGGTATGCCAGATGTGCTGAAAATGATTGTGGTATGCGCTGTATTGTTGGATTAAATCAGGAGAGGAATTTGAGTATCATTGAAGCTATGAAAGTTTTTCTTGTACGTGCTTGGAGTGAAAGAAAGTGACCGGAATGAGCCAGTCATGTAGAGTGTGCTGTAATGACCCACCATGCATGGAGATGGTGTCTTGACGTGCTGGTTATCCCAGTGATACCATCTAATGGGAGTTTGTGACAAGGATTGGTGGATTCTGCGTTGTTTATTGGACAAGTGTGGTACATAGGTGCTGAACTCTTTTTTTTGTGTGAGGATTGAGGAGGGAATTGTAGGCCGTTACAAAGGCCCCAACACTGTCGGCCCTCAATTTCAAGTTCAAGCACTGTTACCACGGTATACAGGAGGTTGACAGTCCATCATTATCAATGCAAGACGGCTG
The DNA here is from genome assembly GCA_014220935.1 of Platorchestia sp. MABIK. Taxonomy (NCBI): domain Eukaryota; kingdom Metazoa; phylum Arthropoda; class Malacostraca; order Amphipoda; family Talitridae; genus Platorchestia; species Platorchestia sp. MABIK. The sequence goes on from JACJUY010010770.1 coordinate 1,862, forward strand.
TCGGGGTTGATTCCTGATTGCCGCTGTAACGCTCAAGGACCTGATACAATTTCAAAGCAAGCCATGTATCAAAATGAACCCCAATGAATAAACTTGCAAACTGCTACAGATGTAAAGCAAAAATAGTAGAATAAATTTACTAATGTTCATGTCATTGTATAGCCAAGAGAAAAAGTTTTAACTGGAATGCTTTTACCTTGGGTAAAAGGCAGTTTTGGGCTCTGCAAGCAAAGATGTTTGAATGTACATTTCTCCTTTCTGTAGGTTGTTGCTGAATCTTTGATTTAGTTAGAATGTGTAGAATTTTAAAAACTTGAAAATTAGTTATAATGAGGCTACTTTGATTGGCTTTCTATCCTCTGAATGCTCATCATTTTGTACATGTTTGAATTTGCATTAATTGTAGTGTATTGATTGTTGCACGATTCTAAATAGTAGTAATTCTATTTCCATGTTTAATTAATTGGATAAATGTTACCAAATAAAATTTGTGACACTTGGTAAAGTGGTTGTCTGTTGTTTTTAAGGTCTCAGTTTTTAAAATGTTTAGTGGATTAAGTTTTGGTATTTGTGAAGGAGAGAACAATAATTGATTTTTCAAGTTTTGCTGCCCAAACTTAATTAGATCAGAATAAATAATTTTTCGTCTATGCACTTTCTGGAAGAAATGAGTATTTAACGAGTTATAGCGGAATGTTGATTTTTGTCTTTTATTATTAGCCAACCCCGCGGAGCCTGGACCCAATTCTAGGATCTTTTAGTTAATAACACAATAAAGGTTATCACCCAAAAATATTAGTGGGATAGAGGTAGTGAATACTTCAATCTAGGAAAATATTAGTAATTGTTTTTAGAAAAGATAATATCATTTAACGTAACGATTACTTGACCATCAAAGGAAGAGTCCATTAAGAGTCTTCCTCTATGTCGCAGAGTCCATTTGAGGCCTTCCTCTCATTTTTCCTGCGCTTGCACCGAAAGAATTCCAGTGAGTAACTTACCGCTATAACTCATTAAATACTCATTTGTGACAGAAAGTGCATGGAAGAAAAATTGTTTATTTACATCTAATTAACTACGGTTAGGGCCAAATGAGAATATAACGAGTTATAGCGGTATGTTAGGAGTGCGCTTGATCATTTGAGCATGTCAGAAAGGAGAGTACATTGTAGTCTTTGCCTCAGAAAAATTTTTTCCTCCTCAAACACTAGAGTTCAAGCTACTTACCGCTATAACTCGTTAAATAATCATTTCCCCCTGAAAGTGCCTAGACAAAATATTGCTTATTTACATCTAATTAACTATGTTTAGGCACCAAAAAGTGGAAAATTGATTATTGTCCTCTCCTTCACCTTTGCCTATGTTTCTACTGGAATGCAAGTTGTTTTTTTTAAACAGCTCTCTTACTTACTAGATATTGGGTCTCTTTTTCTGGAACTCTGTTAACAATTCTAATTTTAGCTCTAATTAAGGATGCCATCATTAAAAGCTTTGAAAATTCATCCTAATATTCAACAAGTAATTTCAGTATTAGTTTCTGTGACAAGCAATGCTTTGTCATGTATTTTTTGGTTCTGCATCTCACCAAGAATATTACATCCTGTTAGCAAAAGTATTTTATATACACAATAGTTTAGAGTTATAAACCTGATGGTACATGAACATGGCATGTTTTAAGCAAGCCTTTGTATTGATAACCAGGTGCCAGTTCTCTATTTGGTTATTTCTAAGATAATGGTAAATAGATAGTTGAAATTATTTAATATTTGATGAACAAACATGTAAGATTATTATTAAACATTCAACTTTATTACTGAGTTATTATAATTGGTAAAATGCAGAATTATAGAATTAAATATTTGTTCAATTTCTGCAGTAAGACTTTACTTCAGTGTTGTAGGCTGAGCACAAACTGCCTAAGATAATATTTTATCAGATAGATCCCTGCAAATTGCTGAATTGAGACAAGTTTTTTTAAAAGGTTTGTACACATTTAGCAGGTGTGCACTATCAAATTTTGAAAATCACGGGAAATGACTTTTTTTCAATTACCATTTTCATTGTTTGTATGCATGCCTTTTAATTCAGAAATCTATATTAATATGGTGACACATGTGACCTTAGTTTCATTTGTAAGATTTGAGTTATGTAACTAATAGGCTTTAAATAATGCATATTTTATCTATGTGTTCTGCTAGTAATCAATAGTTAAATACCTATCCTTTTATATTTAATATAAACAATTTATTTACCACAGGTGATACAGAGGTAGAGTGTTTCTTACATCTTGTACAATGGTCAAATTTAAGTATAGCTGCCTCTTGGCCCAAGTGTTGTTATGCCTATTGATGATTGCTATGTCTATATTGGATCTAATCTATATGATGCTATTGTTATGATAGTAATCCCTATGGTGAAGCCAAGTGTGGGATTGCTATGTTCTTTGAATAGGCTGCCATTGATTCACCATTTCTATTGATAACAATATCATAGGCATAGTATATAACATTAGCCTAATAATATAATTCCATATTTTACTCATGAATTTTTTTAAAATGAGTCACGAACGTTATTTTACGTAAGCCATTTTTTTTAGTTTCATTAATCATATCTCTAAAATATATCTGCAGAATTGTAACATTTTATGTACATTTAGTTGAGACATCTAAGTTAAAGAAAGGAAGTCAGATAAATTGTTGACCGAAATTGAGAGAGGAAATCATAACTTTTTGCTTGCTGGGTGATAAATTTTTTGTATAATTTCATACTGCAGTAGTAATCACTAACTGTACATTTTTTCAGCAATGTACATGTGATATTAGATTTTATACTTCAACCTACCAATTTATCAGTAGCCATGACAATTTTTTCATACCTTAAGAGGGAGCTACTGCATATGCAGCAAACCCTATACCATGCATCCCTGGCATCAAGATCCCACTCCAGTGCTGCTGCACTCAAAGTGCCAAGAGTGTGCATCATAGGCACTGGGCCGGCTGGTTTCTACACTGCTATGAAACTCATCAAGGTTGGTATGATAAAAATAAATTAGGGCAAAAACTACTGTGATTCTCCAATTTTACGTCTGCTATTGGTCAATTTCTTTAAATTTTTTGGGATGGTCAAGTTCATGTGGTTCATTGCTGTTCATGTAATGTTAATAGTAAAACACAGTTCTGTATTTCTGCTCATGATGTTGGTACAGTAGGGTGCCTGACATCTTAGCAGTAGATGTGATGCACTCAAAGTAATTAAGTCTATTCTATAACAATGCGACTAGAAAATGGGATGCCTTCACCTTGTTTTCACATTGATCTGATATTCAAATGCATAAATTATTGGACCGCCTGATTCACCTTTATAAAATGGTGCTTGCATGCTGGCTGATGGGGAAGCCAAATCAAGACTAATTTATTTCCATACATCTATTATACTGAGTAAAATTGAGTAGATCTAATACTTCCTGATTCCATAACCGTAATTAAGTACAAATTTCCATTTTTGAGCCTGTAGCTCATGGGTAGACAATGAAAACTCGTGGCAAAGGCATAAAAATTCAAGTCTTGAAATATTATTTCTCTGCATCCTTATTGACTTGACTGTAAAAAATATTTTTGATTTAATTTGTGTGGTCTGTGAAGCATTTCATATTCCAGTAATTTTATTGCTCATATTTGCAATATTTTACTTCTGTATAATTTTGAACATGGACCATGGCCAATATTTTTCACTTTTATGAAATCATTTTATACAACAGATTCCATTTAGGGGAGTTGCATCTTGACTGATTTAACATAAACTCTTTTGACAGGAACACCCAAAAGTCTGTGTAGACATGTATGAAAAACTGGCTGTACCATACGGCTTGGTCCGCTACGGTGTGGCTCCCGACCACCCTGAAGTAAAGAACTGCATCAACCAGTTCACATCTGTGGCCAACATGGATCGCTGCTTCTTCCTGGGCAATGTGACCATAGGCAAAGATGTCACTGTGCCTGAGCTCAGAGACAACTACCATGCTGTTGTTGTGGTGAGTATATGTTGCTTCTACTGTGTGCACCTAGTGAAAGTATCTTGCCTTTTAATATCCTTGGTGTGTTTATATATGTCTTTGGTGTCAGCTTCTTCCATCTTTCATCACGCTTACAAGGATGCTTATGGACCGTATCTGTGATATGAGCTTCACTGGTGCAAAAGTATACAAGAATATTTTATTGCAGGTGCTATTAGAATGGATATATTTGTTTGTCATCCACATCTGGAAAATTGATGCGAGGGAAATCTTGGATCCTGTATTTTTTGTTGTTGGGCCATGTAAACTAGTAAATTGATGATGCAAATGAAGCAAGATGAAGTTAAAGTATGGCATGCTTTTTCATAAACAGGTTTAAATTTGATTTTTGGTTGAACAATGATAGAAAGCAAAGGCAATTTGTAGGAAATTTTAGTGAACAAAGTGTACTCAATACTGGCAAGAGGTTATTTTCTTGGAATAATAGGAAGCTGTTAAGGGAGATCTCCTCAGAGGGATACTTCTATTGTATGTATCTATGGGAATTAGCGCCCCCCAGTGTGAAATTGTAAGAGCCTGAGCTGAGAGTTAGGTAGGCCTTCTTTTTGTTGAAATATCAGGTTTTTTTTGTTATGTTAAGGACCACCTTTTTTGGGTTTACTGCTGTCCTGTTTTTCAGAACCTACTACATACTTTCTTCTTCAACTTTGATCTTGTTTCTTGAACTTCTTTCTCAACTTACTGTTTCTATGCCCTTTCTGCAAAGATTCTGCATTTCCTTGACTCCATATTAAATGGTGCCTTTCTGCTTCCTCTCATTGGATTGCATTTGTTGCAGTTAGGGAGGCATAAACTATAAACTGTTCAGGGATACTTGTGTGTAATCTGTGCACTGCCTCCAGTTTGCATGTCATGATTGGGGAATTCTATTTGAAATCTATGGTAACCTCAAAGTTGGTGCAAATATGGTGGTGTGCTGGTTTCTATTCATTAAAAGTCAGTGTTATAGGAATGCTAATCGTGTTTTAAAACATTAACTAAATTTGAATGCAGAAGATAAGTTTTAAAGATGCTACTCGCTGTTTAGCACTGTTGAGGAAACAAGGTAGAGTCGTTTCTATCAACAAAAATACACTTCATGTTTGGCTAGCCAATAGCATGGTTTCATTTTAATCAAATTTCAGAATGTCGCCATTGTGAAATATCGTTAGGCCTATGGTGGTGCCAGATTTGGGGCTAGCAGTGCTGTCCGATACAATATGAGCGCTGCTATTGATTCGTTGCCATGTCAGCATTGCCTCATGGTTGACAGAAAAAGACCGGTTTGATCTTACTTAGTTCCTTTTACCGTGCTGTTGAGGAATAGTTAGATTCTGAAGATGTTGATGTAACTTGCTGTATTGGTGCTTTTTGGATCCAATGCTGTTCTCTGCCTTAGTTTTAGTATGTAAGGTCTTTGTTTTTTTATCAGTTTTTGTTGTTTCACCCTTCAACATGCTATTGCATTAGCTACTTATGCTTTCAACATTAGGTCATAAGTTAGTGTGATGACTTTCTGTTACTAAATACATGGTCTTGGTGTAACTTTCTTTGCTGTATCATGTATGGAACTCTATTTAGTTTACAGAAAGAATTTTAATCGCGAATCACAATAAGTTTTTAGCAGTTTTGTGCAAGCCCTGATTCCTCTTCACCCATCACGTCCTGTCAAGTATGGGGGATGTGTTTTATGTCAGATACAGAAGATGAGTCGAATTTTCTCAAACTATTTACATTTTTTATATGGCTACTTCTAGAAATGTATTTTACCCTCCATAGTAATATTCTCAAATTATGAGCCATACACTGCCAATGTATATTACCCCTTAGCAAACATGAAAACTCTTCAGGCAAGTGGGGCATGGGAAGACAGGAAGCTGAACATTCCTGGTGAGGAGCACATGTTGTCTGCCCGCTGCCTGGTGGGCTGGTACAATGGGCTGCCTCAGGACAGCTGGCTCAAGCCGCCCTTGCACCGAGTGGAGCATGCAGTCGTGGTGGGGCAGGGGAATGTGGCCCTTGATGTAGCCAGGATTCTGCTCTCCCCTGTTGATAGGCTCAAGGTGAGGCTTTGTTTCTCAACTGCTCAACTCGGTTGGTATTTGAAAAAATTATGCTAGAAGAAAGTGAAGTTTTTAGGAAAAATGAGGTTTCACTAAACATAACTAGGGTTTCATTTCTGAAATTCTTCACCCCATGGGTAAATTTTACTTATAAACATTGAAATAATGAAATAGACCGAGATGTGGACGCCATACAATGTTTTTTTGGCTTGTGATGCTGCACAATGATTGGGCTATATTATGGGAATAAAAGACTACCCAACATCTGGCAGGTGCAGGTTCAGGTCTAGCAGATGTCTTATGGGCTTCATGTTAAAATTTATTTAATTGCAGCCCAAACTGCGTGATTTTGGGTAGAAAATGCCTCATCTCACTGCTGCGAGGGAAGAGGAAAGGACAAGTCAGAGAAGTCCCAGGAGTCAGTGGGCTGGTTGTACCATGGTGCTCATGCTTACCTCCTATCTCTGCTGAAATCTGAGTCTCTTTTGCCTGCTGTCTTGTGCAGTTATCCGCAGCTTCTAATAAAAAAAAGGCTATCTGAAACTTCTCCCTCAGGAGGCATTGGATAGACATTATATTTGAGTTAGCTTAATTTGTCTATTTTATGATGTGGGTATAGGTGCCTCAGCTATAGATAGGCCTTCAGAACTTCTATCTTTAGTGCCCACTTTGTATCTTTCAGTTTTCGTGTTTTCTTTGCATTTATTTCCTCTTCTTTCCTAATTAGCTGTTTTTATGTGAAGGGTATTTTGAAGGGAACACCTTGTGTGTAGATTTCATATTTTCTTAAATTCAAACCAAATGGTGCCTTCTCTTTATTATACAAGAGCAGCATAGCAATGAAAATGGAAACTTAGACTTAAGACCTACTATTACACTATACTGTCCGCAGCTTTTATCAATTTAAATCCTCCTTGAATTCCTTATCATACTCTTGCAACTATTTTGTAACCCTTTTCAGCCTTGAAATTTTCAGTGATGTATTTAAAAGATATTTAGGTTTTACCTTTCACTAATAGTAGTTATCAATAATAATTCTAAACTTGTAAAGTTACTTGTTGAAGTAAACTTGAAAATATGAGAGGGAATTTATTTATGAAAAATCTTGCCATTTCATTTTATGTTTATCACATTGAATTTTATAGACTGCTGGTTACATACCTCTACTGTGAAATCATTGATTTAGTTCCCAAAAGTTGCCCAAATTTAAAAAACTTGACAATTTTCCTTAAGTTCTAAAAAAAGTTACGTTTACTTGTAAATTGCTGTTTTACTCCTAACGAGTAGGCATTTTCCATAACTTTGCCACAGAATGGTGAGAAATTGAAAAAATTGGAGCACAAATATGTATAATGGGAATGCATGGAAATGTGATGTGGTAGAATTATTAAATATTAAACATTTCTGTGGTACAATTTGTAGTACGGTAGGTATCATTGAGTATTGTCAAAATGTTTTTGTTAGAAATTTGCATCAGTAACATCGTCTGAATATCGGTTTTGAAACGTTCAAGTTAAACGACGTCAAGTAGACATCGAGGCATCAGAGCAAGGTGCATTGTATGTCGAGTAATGAGCATTTACAAAGAATGCGTGGTAAATAATTTACATTTGTCTATTACTTTTGTAGTATACTTTCACTTCATTTAAGTTGAAGAAAAATGCTTTCTCTTGCTGAAAAATTTACTTTATTAAATTATGGCTCATCCCACACGAAAGTTAAAAGAAAGAGAATCGCAAGTTAGAATGAGAGTGTGATTGCTTCTGTGATTAGAATATATTATTTCCGTAATGTACTTTTGCTTAACTGAAGTGCGAGAAAAATGCTTTCTGTTGCTAAAAATTTCACCATATTAAATTATGGCTCATACTGCTCAAGAGTTAGAAGAAAGAGAATCGCCAGTTGGAATGAGAGTGTGATGGTTCTGTGATGACAGAGTTTCGACGTGCCTGAGGCGGTGCTGGCGCAGCTGAGCGAGAGCAAAGTGCGGCGCGTGACGCTGCTGGGCAGGAGGGGGCCCCAGCACGTTGCTTTCACCACCAAGGAGCTCAGGGAGATGACCAAGATCGACAGCTTTGGGTATGACGTCTGCAGTGAAGAGTGTCGCCACCTTCCTGCCTTCTCCGAAAGTGAGCAACGAAACTAGACTTAACAATTCAAAAATGGGGACGAGTTTAGGGCACAACGAAACTAGACTTTACAATAGTTAAAAAAGTGGTTATGAGTCTTGGGCATTTGTGTAGGGATTTGTGTAGCACAAAGAAGTCCGAATTTTGACTTTAGTCAAAATTTGTGGATAGAATTTGGAGTCGTTCATTACTCAAAATGAGGAGAAAACAAATTGTTTGATTTGGGTCGTACATTTGATAAAATCTTAGTTTTAGCCAAATTATTTCTTGCTTAGTATTGGACTTGTCTCCAGCATAACCTCCCTGTATCATTGACCGTCATTGTTAGATTAGGTGAGTTTTTCCTAGTGTGAGTGTAGCATTTAAACAATTTCATGTCATGTTGGTGTAGTTTCAGAAGCCACTTCCTAAGTTCACCTTACTTGTGTTGGTAGGCGTGGTGCAGTGTGTTGGAATGGTAAATTAGAAGTGTTTTAATATGAATTTCCTTTTTAGTGCGTCTGTACATAGTTGGTTTAATCATAAGCACTGAGGTTAAGCGTGAAAATTCTTCTTCTTAGTAATCTGATCACGTAATTACGTATGTATTACCAGATTACTATCATCAGATGATAGAAAGCAAACAATTGTTTTTCATCATTATCAGTGATCAACGATTTTGAATTTTACCCACAATTTTTGGCTGAGGTCCCTAGACAAATGTCCAAGACTCCTGTCCACGTTTTTGAATTGGTCATCAGATGAGTATGCAAAAATCTCGGTTATGCATATGAAGCGTCTTGCTCTTTTTATCAACCCATTATTTTACAATGTCAATGTATATGTCTGTCACATTTTAGCAATTTGTAGTATTTAACCTACTGTAAAAATGTCAGGGTCCGGGAAAATGTGTAAGGACCCAAGCTGAGAGTTAGGTAGGCCTTCTTTTTGTTGAAATAGAATAGGTTTTTTGTGTTGTTACGGACCATCTTTTTTCGGATCACTGCTGTCCTCACTTACTACTTTCATCTTCAACTTTTTCTTGTTTCATGAACTTCTTTCTTAACTTAAAATATTGTTTCTATGCACCTTGTGCATAGATTCCGCGTTCCTTTAACTCCATACTAAATGGTGCCTTCATTCTTCCTCTCTTTGAATATCTTTGTCGTGGTAAAGGGAGGCTAAAACTTTATTATAATCAATCAATCATGTCAGGGTCCAATACATATTAAAAAATTTAGTTCACCGTATCATAAATTGCTTTCATGCCTGTATTTCATTTTGAGTCTTACTTTAATTCATTAAGCTATCAAAAGAAAGTTCCGTGAAGGCGTCAGTACCTTACAGGAAAACTACTTTGTGTACAAATGAAGACTGAAAATGAATGTTTGCAGACCTGGAGCGTGTGAGGCGCAGGTTGCTGCAGTTGGTGCACCAGTGCAGCGTGGACTCCCCCACCACCGTCGCCAGGGAGAGGATCTGGGCGCTGAGGTTCCTGAGGTCCCCTACGACAGTGACGGCGCAACACTCAGTCGTCACCGGACTTACCGTCACCCGGAATAGGTTACGATTTGCTGCCGTCTTATTTTTGCTTTTCTTGTTAAACTGAGATCACAATTCACTTCTGTCTTATTCTGCTTTGTTTTTTTAACTGAGTTTACAATTTACTTCTGTCTTTTTCTGCTTTGCTTTCTTAATTGAGGTTACAATTCACTTCTGTCTTATTTTGTTTTGCTTTCTAAACTGAGGTTACCTTTACTTCTGCCTTATTCTGCTTTGCTTTCCTAACTGAGGTTACAATTTGCTTCTGTTTTATTCTCGTTTGCTTTCTGAACTGCCTAACACGATGCTTTGTTGACTGAAGTATGTTTTTCCCAATGCTTAATTTTTTATTGCATACTACCGTGGTTTGATGATTGAAGCATTGTTTCTCAGTTTTTTTATACTTCATTATGTTGTGGTTTGATGATCCTGATGCTCTGTTGACTGAAATATTTTTTCCTCATTGTTTTCATTTTTATTTCATCCCACCGTGGTTTGATGATTGATTGTTTCTCAGCTTTTTTTTTTCATCACTATACTATGGTTTCATCACGTCTAAAACGTTTTTCCTTCCTGTTTATTAATTTAGCTTTATTATACCAGTTTGAGATATTTTTTCTCACTGCTAATCCCAGCCCAACTTCATAACAAGGCCGTACGTGTAAGGCGTAGGTGCAGTGCCATTAAAGAAATAGAAAACTTTTTTGTGGTAAATTTCTCAGTCGAGGAGCAGACGTATGTGGAATGAATTCTCTGCCAGAACTGTGAAACAAATCCTATTATTGTTGTAAATGGTTAATGAATTGTGTGTAGAATATCACCCAAGTACACATCCAAGTATCAAGTTGATACCAATATTTTAGTTTAGTACAGTAGGTCATTCTCTAATAGCAGATAGAAAAATGGAGAATTTTGAGTTCTTTGTATAATTCTTTCTAAACTGAAAATGATTACCATAGACCATAGGTAGGTCCATAATGATTACCATAGGTAGGTCCATAATTACAAATTGCTGGATCTCCTTGTAGAAACGTAACCCTAAATTTATAATCACTATTCTGAATGAACGAATAATGCGTGGTAAATATCTAGACGTGCCTGACAATAACCCTTCAGAAGCTGAGGTCGATAACTAGGTCATTCACAAGCACAGCCTCCATCCAAAGAAAGCTGTAGATTGCTGCTGCTTCTGACGACCAAAATGAATTCGTGTGTTCGGCGCGAGGGGAGCATGCCACTTGCTGCACTATTGACACTCCCACTACACACCTGGGATATGCCTACTCGACGCTACGTATAGCGGACGAGATGAGGGCTACTTAGTAATGAACGCAATTCAATTCATGCTTAGTATTGACATCTTCAAATATGAGATATGCCGCTTTTTAGATTGTAGTATTCATTTATTTATTTGAGGGAAATCCCACTAGCCCCGATATAAACATGTTCATTATTTTATTGTTTGTAACAAAGTAGTTATGTACCCATATTTCGTGTTAACCCTCTACCGCCTAATTTTTCTACTCATATTGCCGGTATTATAACCACCGTTATTAGACGTGGCTCTAGCATCAGGTTGTCTCCAACATCACATTAGAAACGAACTGCAACTCGGCAGTGAACTTCAAAAAATACATAAGAGCATCTACTTGACGAGAAATAAAATATACGAGCAGTTTTATTGAGTGTACCATGTGGGGAACATGAGGCGGTAGAGGGTTAAATCTGTCTCATTTAGTTCAATAAATCATTGATCCCCTAGAAAATTCTTGACATCCGTAGAACAAACGAAGCATCAGAGAAACTCCGTCTTGGCAGACTGGAGGGTGACCGTGCAGTGCCCACCGGGGAGGTGGAAGAGTTGCCGTGCGACCTGGTGGTGAGGTCTGCCGGGTATGTGGGCACGCAGTTCGACCCGTCCCTGCCCTATAGAGAGGACACTGGCACCATCGCCAACCGCAACTCCCGAGTGACCGGCCTACCTGGTAACCCCACGTTAGCGTTTCCCGTCCGCTAAGTAGTACTGATATGATCGTTCGCTCCCAGGAGGGATATGTGAGGTCTTGAGCTGAGAGGTAGGCCTTCTTTTTGTTGCAATGAAATGTTTTTTGTTATGTTAGGGACCATCTTTTTTTGGCTCACTGTTGTCCTGTTTTTCAACACCCTCTACTTTTTTCTTCGACTTTCATCTTGTTTCATGAACTTCTTTCTCAACTTGCTGTTTCTCTGCACCTTGTGCATAGATTCTGCATTCCTTTAACTCCATACTTAACTTAAGATCTTAGTCGATGAGGCGGTATTTGCTGAAATTATGTTGATAATAAAAAATGAGAATGGCAAAAGGCTTATTTGGTTTAGTTAAATTATAGCTTTTCATGTCCTACAATTACTCATATCGTGGATCCTCTCAACCACGGTTTTCCATCGTGAAAGTGTTGAGCTTACTGTTAATTCCACAATGTCTACCAGGAACAAAAAAGTCCAAATTTAAATATTTTTTACAATATTATCCTTTGGTATTTTTGCCACGTAGCGTTTTGTTCACTGACATTTTTTTAGCGAGAAAATGCTTTTTGAGTTGTCCCATCATAAATCAATGAACGACGTTGGTCTGAGTTAATGTGAGTGTATTGCAAGAGAAAAAACGCAGATCAATGGAATTGCAAATAACAGTTTAGAAATTAGGATACCCTGCAATTTTTCTTTTTGGGGTAAAGTAGCAGAAAGTCTCTTCAAGCCATACTACAGATCTAAAGAGCTGTGAAAACTAATAAAATTCGGTGTTAACCATTACCTAAACTACACTCAGTGGAGTACGCTGCTTATTTGCCTGAGAGTCAATATTCCTTTAGTGATTCTTGCTCCCCAGAGGTAACGGCGGCAACCACCACCACATCAGCAACACTTGCCACAAGAGTGTGTTGCTGGTTTAGATTTCATGACTTCGATATTTGTTTCTTTTTTTCATTCTCCACTTTAGTCTCGTGTGAGTTGGGCTGACGTCCCGTGCAACCGACTCCTGTAACGAGTGTCATCATTGTATTCTTTATTCTCATTTCATCTTTTCGCCTAACTCCTTTTCCCACTGTTGGACGCAATCTCTTCCTTAGGGTAGGGTAGGCAATAGGTTGAGGTTCGTCTATCCTGTGCTATGGTGACTGGCGCCCTAGGGGCTTACCATTATGTTACCTCAGCTATAGATACATTGGCTTTGGAACTTCAATCCATCGAGTCCATTTCTTTCAACTTTAATGCCTTCTTTGCTATCTCTTCTTTGTCTTTCCTTCCTTTTTTCGTCCGACTCACAATTGCTATGAGCAGGGTCTGCTGTATTGGGAACACTCCTTGCGCATAATTCTCAATTTTCTATAGTCTATTCTAACAGGTCCCTTTTCTTTGCTCCTTTGAAGTTGCCTTTGCTGTGGCTATGGAGTCTTAAACTAAATATTATAATGATAATATTATAATGTAGTCAGTGCTAGCAGAGAGGGAAATCTTTCCGCCATTAAGGGTCCTCTTAAATTCACCGAGTTTCTCTGTGAAAATGACAGAACTAAGATGATATGGAAGTTCAAACTTAAAAAATGATGAAATCGTCAACGTTGATGAGTAAAGATTTGATTATATTTAACCATCATTGAAGCCAGAGTCTGTTTGGAAGGAAATGGGAGACGTCTAAAGTTTTAGCTTTTGTTTGATATGTGATGTTGAAACGTGCCCAGGGGAATATTTGAGGCCCTTAGCTGAAGTTTAGGTAGGTCATCCTTTTCTTAAAATAGAGTAGGTTTTCTTATTTTGTTGCAGATCACCTTTTCGGTTCTCTGCTGTCATGTTTTACAGCACGTTTAACTGTATTATTCAGCTTTTATCATATTTTATAAACTTCCTTTCTAACTTATTGTTTCTATGTGCAAAGAATCTTTTGTGATACTACTCTTTGTTCACAAATTCTGTATTCTCTAAATTCCATACTAGAAAGTGCCTCTCTCCTTCCTCTGTTTGGAATACCGTTGTTGTTGTTAGGGAGGAATTAAATAACTTATTTAAACCAACTTTTTGAAATATTTTGCTAAATTTTCAAATGCAGTGTAGGTTGCGACCCCATATTTTGTTCAGGATTGTTACAACTCTATATTTTAGCAACGAAGGTTACAAACCTGATATTTTAGCGGCATAGGCGAAAACCCTATCTTTTATCTATATTTTAACAATGGAGGCTGTAACCCTATACTTAAGAACAAAGGTTACAGCCTCGTATTTTTTCAATGGACACCATTTGATAAGGTAACCACCGTGCGCAGGCGTGTACGCGACCGGGTGGGCGGGGTCAGGCCCTGTAGGGGTCATCGTGAGCACCATGACCCAGAGCTTCCAGTGCGCGAAGGTCATCCTCGCAGACCTGGCCGAGCATGCAGACCTGCCTCCCAAGCAGGGCAAGGACGCCGTCTTGCCGCTCCTGCAGAGCAGAGGTGAGACTCCGTGAACTTCTTCGTCCTGTCTCGAGGTGAAGTGTTGTGTTGAATACTTGGCCTGAGTTGCAATTATTGTCGCACGTATTGTAGTAGCTGAATTGTTTGCGTTGTCGTTGTGAAGTTGCTTTAGAATGATTTGTCCAGAAATATAAAAATTGAGCGGACATTCTATGACTCGAATATTTTTTTTCAGTCTTCGTGGTTGTGAAGCACTGAAATGACTATGTAGATGTCGTTCTTTATTTTATTTTATTAAAGAACTATCTTTTTAGTCACTTACAACGTAGGTTTTGCACTGAACTATAAAAATATATTTAATTTGATGTATTAAACTTTTCTTCCTTTGCTCTTGGTGAGATGACTTGGTGGGCATCTTGAGAAAATTTCATTGTTTTTGCAGTGGGTGTCGATCAAGTTTATTTTGATTTTTCCATTTATTCTACTTGTGAAGGTGACGCAGAAACTTCAGCCTAACTATCAATCGCCCTCACTAATAAAAGATTGTTGACCATGATGATAGTTTCCTCAAGCAAGAAAATAACTCGAAGTGAAACGGGGGAGTAGGGGATATGTTGGGTGCCGGCAGTTGACTGCATCAAGTTTGTTTCATTTTCCAGGCGTGAAGGTTGTGTTCCAGTCCGGCGCAGAGCGGATCATGTCGACAGAAGCAGAACAGGGCGCCAACCTGGGCAAGTTGAGGGAGAAAATAACGTCCCACGAGTCCATGCTGGAAATTGCTGACTCGGCTCAGCCGCCTCCCAGCTCTGGACATGACCCCAAAGACATCACTTCTCCTCAATCGGTAGGCGAATTCTAACTCAATTTTATCTGGTTTAGTTTAGTTCTTCGACGTCTTGATGGATTAACATGTTTATTTTGTGAGGGGCGATTTATTAAATTCTTCATTTCCAGTGAATTTGGACCCTTATATGTTTCAAACTTCATTGCCAAGTTTTTCCTCATTCTCACTATGATGCCATTGGCGGTCTGATGGCGGTAGTTGTAATTATGGCATAGTTATAAAATGTTTGACGGAAAGGCGTCAACTCAGTCAGCAAACGAGGTGTAACTTTCCAATACCTCACACAGTAAAATAAGTGCATTTTAGAAAAAAATTATCGACTCCTCATTTAATACCCTAAAAGTAATGACCGATTTAACTACTCTTCAGTCAATAAAAATTCTTTATTTACTGACGGATGGATTTAAGTCTATGCGTTTCGTTATTTACCAATTTATTGCCATGTTCATTATTAGAAAAAGTTCAAGCTATTAACATGTTCTTCTCAGGGGGATACAATTTTTGGATCTATGGGAATTAGCGCTCCCAGGGGGACTATGTGAGGGCCCGAGCTGAGAGTTAGGTAGGCTTTCTTTTTTGTTGAAATAAAACGTTTTTGCTATGTTAAGGACCACCTTTTTTCGGTTCACTGCTGTCCTGTTTTTCGGCACCTACTACTTTCTTCTTCAACTTTGATCTTGTTTCATAATTTTCTTTCAGAAGTTTCTGTTTCTATGCCCTTTCTGCGTAGATTCCGCGTTTCCTTAATTAACTCCATACTAAATGGTGCCTTCCTCCTTCCTCTCTTTGGATCGCATTTGTTGCTGCGGTTAGGGAGGCTAAAATTAACGATTAATCGAATCTAAACTATTAACATGTGCGGGGTGTAATGCTTGGTATTTTGTGGCGGTGAAATTATTTAATTAAGGCTGCATGTATAAACAATTCAATTTTTGACTCGACAGTCTATTGAACATTTTTTCACAATGTGTCAGGTTCATCTTTAGTTCAGAAACGAATTTCAAATGAGCAACTCTATGCCTTTTAGTCAACAGTGGAGATATTCTAGGAGAGCGTGACTTGAGTTGATGATTCCCATGAAGCCACTCTGTTTTCTCTGTTTAAATTATTCAATTATTTAAGGCTGGCGTGTAGTCTTCGGTTTTCTCTGTTTGATCTGCTTTCAATATTTGACCTGAGTGCCTGCAAATAATTTTTCAGTACATATGACTTCTTTCAATGAGCTATGACATTTTACGATTTTATTATGTCTGTTGGACGGAAACTGAAAGAACGACTTTAAAAACCCGTGTTCTTTTCCAATAAGACTTTTCAGTAGATTTTATTCTCTGCATCTCTTTCTTGGACTTATCTTATTAGACTTTCCTGACATTGTCCGTTTAAACAGTTTTTATCTCTCGTACGTGAACTCTCCGGAAATCAACCACTTGATTGGACACTGTGAACATTGAGATATTCGGCACGTTATAGTCTTTGCCACTGAAGCGCTAGAAACCTGGTTTTACTACTACTTATCTTACTTAATTCTTAAAATTATATATTAGATTGTATATTAGCTAAAGCTTCTCAAACCACGACAAAGGTGTTCCCTCAAGTGGAAGACGCCATTCAGTAGGAAATCTGCGCTAGGTGTGCCTCCACAAGGGGCGTTGTCGTTGATTTAAGTTAGGCATGTGCATTGATGCGTTTGTTCAGTTTCTTGCTTGAAAAACATCACCATATACTGCAGCTGTATACGTTTGTGTCCGGATTACCAGAATAATTTTTCTTGTAAAAATGTAGCCTTCTCAATCAATATTTGCCAAGAATTTCTGTGTATTTTTCAATGGTCAAGCTTAGTTCAAGCGAGCCAAATTTGAGAATTCCGTATAGTGAAAGCCCAATCTGATGATGAGTTGAGATCAAGTGTGCTTCGTGACATCAATTACTATCGTTTCCCGTCCGCTAAGTAGTTCTGATATGATCGACTGATATGATCCCCCCCCC